>JAAGKR010007192.1:22500-38251 GCA_011419295.1 Clarias macrocephalus | reverse complement strand
TGTGTGTGTGTGTGTGTGTGTGTGTGTGTGTGTGTGTGTGTGTGTGTGTGTCAGTGTGTGTGTTTTGGGTAGCAATGGGAATAGCCTTTATATCAGGTCTGAATCAGAATGAACAAGCCACGCACGCACACACACACACACACACACACACACACACACACACACACACACACACACACACACACACACACACACACACACAAGCAGTAACTCACCGTCCATGGCGTACTTCATGTCCATAGCAAAGAGGTTCCACATGATCTCGGCGCTGATCTTGCCCATGTTCAGCTCCTGCGGGAATCTGCAGATCACATCGACACCGCTGTTACTCACTCACTCACTCACCCAGTCACTCAGTCACTCACTCACTCACTCACTCACTAATTAAATCACTCATTCACTCACTCACTCACTCACTCACTAATTCACTCACTCAGTCACTCACTTACTCACTAATTCACTCACTCAGTCACTCACTCACTCACTTACTCACTCACTAATTCACTCACTCAGTCACTACCTCACTCACTCACTCACTAATTTACTCACTCAGTCACTCACTCACTCACTCACTCATTCACTCACTCACACCACTCACTCACTCATTCACTCACTCACTCATTCACTCACTCACCCACTCACTCACTCATTCACTCACTAACTTATTCACTTACTCATTCGCTCATTCACTCACTCACTCATTCAATCACTCATTCAGTCATTCACTCACTCACCCACCCACTCACTCACCCACCCACTCACTCACCCACTCATTCGCTCACTTATTCACTCACTCATTCACTCACTCACTCATTCACTCACTCACTCACTCATTCATTCATTTACAGACTCCTTCATTCACTGATTCAGTTAATTTAGTGATTTCTTTATTCACTAAAAAATATTCAGTAATTAATTTAGTCTCTGATTCATTCATACATTAAATCATTCACTCAATGCTTTATTCAGTCATTTACAAATTATTTATTAATACTTTTGTATTCTAATGTATTCAGTCACTGATTTGTTCATTTATGGCTTCATTTAATAATTTTTTCTTCATTAAACAATTCATGTATTCATTAATTCATGGATTCATTTACTCACTCAATTGTTCATTGATTGATTCAGTCACTGATTCATTCATTCAACATTTTTTTATTCATCACTGATTCATTCAGGCAGCGAATCAGTCACGGATATATTCACATACACTATGTGATTTCTTAATTTACTGAATAATTTATTCACTCATTTATATAATCACTCATTTATTCATACTGTACATTAAATCATTCAGTCATAGATTTATTCCTACATTTAGTCAACATTTCATTTATGAGATCATTCTTTGTCTCACTCACTGATTTCAATCAAATAAATCCACATTCTGTATTGACCTGAGAGAGAAAGCGAGAGAGAGAGAGAGAGATTTAAACTCCAGGCAGTCTCTAATCTCACAGGATTCCAATCAAACCAACAATCTGATTCGTCCCATCACCACTGGATAGACTGAGATCAGTTACTTGTTGGAGTAAAATCAGATTTTGTTGGGATTGAATGTGCTGCAGCCAGACACCTCTGTGTGGATTTGATCAGGTGCCAATGATGTAGCATTTATTTTCAGCAGGCTTCAATATTCACATCCTGAAGGCATTGATTAGATAAGATCAGATGTGTTAGATCAGCAAAATTCTACAAAAAAAAAAAAAAAAAAGAAAAACATGATTGTGGTCACATCCATGTCCTGATCTCACTGTTAATGTGATAATCACTTTCCTAAAAAAGCTGCTCCGGGCATGAATTTAAATATTCAACTTCCAACTTCTATCAGTGACGGATCTAATCGCAATCACTAAGCCCCGCCCACTTTGCGTTACCCATGGTAGCTACACACACTGTGTTCTGACTGGTGTTCTTCACTTTATCTACACTTTACCTGTCGTCCAATAACATGATAACGTTTGCGGGTTAAAGTGTACTGCATTGCCTGGCCACGCCCACTTCATTAACAGTCATTAACTGCACCATAGACTGTATTAGAAAGAACCAGACAAATCATCCATGATGTCACCCGTATGTTTTCTGAAGAACGACTTCGCCTCAATCACTGGTTAATCCATAAATGGGCAGACTGGCAGAACGAACGCAGCCTGGCTGTGGGTTGGGACACGCCTACCTACCTTAGTTACCTACCACAAGCTAGTGAGCTTAGATTGAGTTTATAGCTAAAGGCCAAGGTGGCTAATGTTAATTCATATGCTAACGTTACTTTGCATTTGATAGAACTGCCATCTATACCCTACACATTGTCCTGTGGGGTTGATGTATAATGGCTGAGTATTAAAGCCTAATCACAAAGCTGGGACGAATTTCACTGTGCAGTAATGTATATGTGACGAATAAAGGTAAATAACCTTAACTCAACTCACTTTTGGAGCCAAGCCCCCAGTGGACATTTGCAGAACTGCACCTTTAGGCACTTCTCCATCGCCTACAGTTTTTTTCATCCTCGCGCTGCATGTTATTTTTCACATTTTGTTAAACTCCAATGAGATGTATCTCATTGTCAATCCCACCCACTCTGACAGATTGCTCCGCCTCCGACTATGCTAAAATACTTAACACTGTGCTAAATGGAATTCAGAGCCCTGCTGAGGGGTAATTCAGTTGAAGCATTAACACGCACACTTTGAAGGAGCTCTGAGCCCTTCCTTATCTTTTTAAAGAAGACCTTTAAAGGAAAATTAAGGTGCACTAGTGTATTTTGAGTCGTGTACAGAAATTAAATAATAATTGCATTTGTATTCACATGGAATATGACTGATGACATCTTGACATTTGGACAGGATCTACCAAAACCCTGACATTCCCAGACACAAGGATGTTTGACCCACCAAAGCACACACACACACACACACACACACACACACACACACACACACACACACACACACACACACACACATATATATATATATATGTGTGATAACCCCAGTGTGAGATTAGATGCATGTTTGGGCTCCACGCCAGCCTGCAAATCTAATCTCACAAAACCTCTTACTTGTAAAAATATCAGTCTGTTTCTTATTCTCCATGCACTACTCACACCATTAGCTGGCTTCATAACTTGCGGGCTAATCTGTCCTCTGGAGATAACCCCTTCCCGTCTCGGAGCACAAATTAAAACATTTCTCTACTACTGGTTTCCTGGTCGAGCCGTAAACACACAGGATCTTCATTTTCATTAATGGCCGTCTGGATGGACCTTCTCTGTAGAGGTGGGAGTTAATTGTTTTTTTTTTTTTTGTTGGGGGGGGGGGGGCGGATTGAGGTGGACGGATGTTGAGGTGGGTTAGGGGTGGGGTATGTATCGTTGGAATTGTGAGGGGGGGGGGGTTAAACTTTCTGAGCTGAACCGCAATGCAAGCTCTGGCTGTGTTCCCATAGCAACATGGCTGCAGTTTCATCGCCGTTTCAGGGGGTACAGGAAATGAACTGCATCTCTAATCTCTCTTTCTCTCTCTCTCTCTCTCTCTCAGCCTGTCTGAGAACAAATTGGTAAGATCCGATCGGTCCACAGTCAAGTCCAAAAGTCTCTTTCAAAAGTCTCTGTGCGAGGTTAAGAAATCCCGCCTTCTGATTTCTGAAGATTGATTAGAAGAATCCTCTCGTCTTCGACTGGTGAGCAACCTGGTGCGCGAAGGCGGGACTTAATTCTGAGTGTTTTTTTTCGGTGCAGTTTAGCGCAAAATAAATCTCAGCATCAGACTAAATCACGTTTATGTATAATTTAATGATTTATAAATAATAATGCGCATTATGTATAATAATAAAGAACAATCGCAAGACGTTTAGGTAAGACATCCCGCCTTCTGAGGTTTCTGGCTCTTATTGGTTGGAAACGTAATTATAAGCTCAGTTTAACAGACTCAGAGTCCCTCAGCGTTTTCTTTTGTGAGTTCTCACACTACAAGGACACTTTGCTTTAGCAGTTCTGTAGGATTAAGTTTTTACATGGTGAATATTTGCCAAATTGAATGAATAATCAAAAATTAATTGAGACGGATTGGATCAGTCTGTTACATTTACTGTACATTTAGGCATTTGGCAGATGCTCTTATCCAGAAGTTTTAAGTTTCCATCATTGGACAGATTTTTAACTCCCATCAGTCCAACACTTTTTTGGGGGCGGTGACGTTTGGGTTTTTTTTTTTCTCTCAAACTCTGAGCGATGGACTGAACTGGGTTTCGGGCTTTGGGTGGGAATTGAACCCGGACCTTCCACATGGCAGGCGAGAAACCTACCACTGATGTATTTTAAAGATAATTATCAGTGGGATATAAGGTTTACTCCTAATGCACTCATTTAGACAAATCAATTGTCTGAGTATTTGTTCATAATATTTCCATTTTTTCTTTTTTCTCCCCTTCAAACGCTCATGATGCATCTTTCATTCAAAACAAAACAGTTACTAAAGCGCATAAAGCATCCGAAATGCAGGAAATTCAGCCAGAAAGGTTAGCACAATTTATTATTTTTTACTTTTTTTTTTTTTTTTTTACTTTTTTTTTTTTTTTTTACTTTCATACAGTATGTTAGAAACTACAAGGCTAATGGTGGTACCAGGTACTGGTTATGTGTAAACACGAATGCTAATGAGAGTAAAAAAAAAAAAAAACATTGGCAGTTAGAGTTGTTTTCCCGTCATGATAATTTGGCAAAATGACAAAATGAACTGTTTGTCCCTGTGGATCGAGTTTACAGGAGCAGCATCGTCGCATTAGAGTGAGTTAATGAAAAAAAAAAATACCATGAATGCATTAGTCTGAACAGTAACTCTGAGATTGACGATCTGTCGAATGTGACTGAGCAGCACAGCCATTCATCTGTTTCCTTTTCTCGTTTTATAGCCATAATCAGGGTTTAGGGTTGCAGCTACGCCTCATCAGTCAGCCTTGAGGAGCATCACGTGAAGCTTTATATATTCAAATGCAATGCTTTACATTTCCATGGTTCAATTTCACTACTTAATAATAGCTTGGAGACCTTCAATGATTTCAAATGCATATCTTTTCCATTGTTTTTTTTTTTTTTGTTGCAGGGTGAATCTTTCCTACACTACTAGACTATGACATCATCATTATGAGGCAATGAGCATCTTTCTGGGAAAACAAACAAACAATGTTTGAATGCTATTGTGTAGCACTCAACACTTTTTACAACATGTACAAAACAAACAATGAGTTGTGTATCAATTGTGAAATTTAGTTCACAACATTTATTTGGATTCCGGATTCTGATTGGTCAGAAGGTGTTATAGGGCAGATTTGTTGTATATTAATGGCTGTATTTGAATACAGTATTGTTTCTATAGTAACTGCTTGTTCATGTGGAAGGAGTCTCCAGTGCCAGCGCTTTAGGTTTTAAGACAGATATGATTATTATTTTTTTGCCCTTCAGTGGGACAGTGGTAGCTCAGTGTATTAAGGCTCTGAGTTAAAGATTGAAAGGTTCTTAGTTCAAGCCCCACCTCCACCAAGCTGCCACTTTTGGACCCTTGTTCAAGGCCATTGACCTTGTTTTCTCAAAAGGCACTGCATAATGGCTGACCTTGTGCTTCTAACAAAGCTGGAATATGTGGGAGGAATAACGAATTTCACTGTGCAATATGTGTGTGATGAATAATGCAATAATGTATATGTGACGAATAAAGGCTTGGATCTTGGTGTGTGTGTGTGTGTGTGTGTGTGTGTGTGTGTGTGTTTTTAGTCAGTAAAATTCATAACTATTGTTAGATTGCTATTGTAGAAGAATGGATGAAACAGGTCACGCTTGCGTACTGGTTAAGGACGGGTGTGTATGCCATCCTGTCCTCATCGATCACAGACACCATCAGCGTGATGAGTTTTGGCCAGAACTCCAGGTTCTTTATGGACGGCCCTTGTTCCTCACGGGGCAGGTCCTGCTTCTTTGTCTGCAAGAAAAGAGAAAAAGACTAGTGAATAAAAAAGATTAATGGACACTTGCCATTTTCTTTCCTTCTCTTGCATCCTCTGTGTCGCTCCTGCAGGCTTCCTGAATAATTCAAATGAGAAGCAAATTTAAGCTCCAGCTTGGAGTTTCCACAACAGTCAGGTCCTAAAGGTTCCTCAAGGCATGACACACACACACACACACACACACACACACACACACACACACACACACACACACACACACACACACACACACACACACACACACACACACACACACAGACATAGACATGAGTACCCTATATTGAACACACACTGAACAGCTCAACAGGACGTTGCATCAATATTTCAGGTGTTACATTCCATCCACATCAATGGATTTGCAATTTCATCAACTTAATTTTTCCGGATAACGTAAGCGATCTATTCCAGCACTGAACAAGTGCAACGAGTGCAACAACGAGCGCTGCAGCTACAATTCAGGAACCCTCAGCCCGTTTCGACTTCAGTTCTAGAGGACCCAGTCTGTTTTATACTGAGAACTAGAACCATTAGCCTGTTTAATGTTTAGTAGAAAACTCAGCGTTCCATCCAAGTTCAAGACTAGAACGCTAGTGTGGTTCATGTTGAGTTCCAGAACCTTCAAAGTGTTTGATGGTGAGTTCCAGATACTCCTGGCTACTTCTCCTTAATAATAATAATAATAATAATAATAATAATAATAATAATAATAATAATAATAATATCTGGCACATAACTGCTCATAACTTCACTTTTACTCAACGTTTTGATTTCTTTTATGGTGCAGGTTTAACTTCAGGCAGATACCAAAGTAGTGCCAAAGTTTCATTAAATTCTGTCCTGTCAGTTTTGCGGGATGCTGTGACAAATTTGGCTGGACAGACATACAGACATACAGACATTTAGACAGACATTTTTGTGAGACTGGTTTTTGGTCCACCAATGTATGAAACATGAAGATCTCATTGAAAGTGTGAGTTCTGACCAACATACAGACGAAGCCATTCTTTTATTTACAGTACAGAGCAAAAGTTTGGACACCCCTTCTCATTCAGCGAGTTTTCTTTCTTGTGTTCTTTCTTGTGTTCTTTAGCCCAAACGCGTCTCTTCTGCTTGTTGTCTGTCCTTAGCAGTGGTTTCCTAGCAGATCTTCTACCATGAAGGCCTGATTCACACAGTCTCCTCTTAACAGTTGTTCTAGAGACGTGTCTGCTGCTAGAACTCTGTGTGCCATTGACCTGCTCTCTGATCTGAGCTGCTGTTAACCTGCGATTTCTGAGGCTGGTGACTCGGATGAACTTATCCTCCGCAGCAGAGGTGCGAGGCGACAATGCTAATCGCTGTGACACCGCGCTGCCTAGATCGGTTACCAAATAAAAAGATAATAATATTAAACAAGGATAAACTTCATGTCTAGAGCAAATCACACCGTCACCACTCAAGTCAGCACCTGACAAGCCTACAAGCCTTTGTAGTTCCTGCGTTTATGTCAACATCGGCGTTTTAAACCACTAGAACATTTTCCGCTCACAATTTCTCCGACTCGTCTCATGGAGCCGCACCAGGAACTGCTGTGTGTGTGTAAGAGAAAAGGACGGAGTTTTTACAGAATCTGTATTTCTCCAGTCTTATCTTAATTAGCTCAGAAACACACACACACACACACACACACACACACACACACACACACACACACACACACACACACACACACACACACACACACACACACACAAAGCTGTATACATGGTTTGGATTTACTGCCTTTCCCTCAGTGCAGACACACAAAAACGGATTTTTCTGATTATGTCGAGTCAGACACTAAAGCTTTAGGAGTGTTTTACCCTTTGGTGACACACGCGTGCATGTGTGCGTGTGTGTGTGTGTGTGTGTGTGTGTGTGTGTCTGCACGTGCTGGCAAGATTAATAGAAAGTAATTTCCGGAAGCTGCTCCATTAGGGTTATGAAATAATCTCCTCAATTATTCAGCAGCTCCTGGTTTGATAGACTCGGTAATGGACGTGTGTTCAGGGTAAATCTGATGTCTCTTTAATTTAGACAACGTTTCTGCGGCTCATACAAAGAAACGACAATTAATGATTCAAATATTTAGCATTAATGACAAATGATGTCATGATATCATAGTATTATTTTCTTCTTTATAAAGAGTGTCCATGGTATTTGGATCACACTGGGATTTCTCACCCATTTTCTCTCTCCTTTAAATACGTAAATGAGACGAGAGGAGTAAAACACGAGAGGCGTTCGAGTCAAAGCGAGACTTTTGATGACAGAGCAGAATAACAGAATCTCACAGACCCGAGATTAACACCTCGCTTTATGTCTCTGTATAATCCACTGCTGCACTAATGCACTTATCCCAGTGTCTCACTAGTGCTTGGACACCATTGGTTCTGTCTCTCACCCTCTTTCTTGACATGTCTCGTTTTTGTCTGTTTCTTGCTTCGTCTTGCTGCATTTCTGTAAAATCTGTCCTGTCTGTTTCTGCTGTTTCTTCCCGTCTCACCATCTTTCTTTCCATTTCTCTCATTTCTGTTGGTCTTGCCTTGTCTTTTTGTCTCTCTCTTTCTCTCTCTCTCTCTCTCTCATTAGAGGAGTGGGACTGAGTGGTGTAATTAGGGTGCAGCAGTGATATAAATATCATTATTATGTAAAGAAGCAGGCCATTAAACAACGGCATTCTCAGATCTGGGAGAGAGAGAGAGATTCTCTAAGGGAGAACTACGTGCGTGTGTGTGTGTGTGTGTGTGTGTGTGTGTGTGTGTGTGTGTGTGTGTGTGTGTGTGTGTGTGTTTTCTTGTCTTCTGTCTGCCTACGATACTTACTGTAGTCACTTTTCTGTGTCTCTCTCTCTCTCTCTCTCTCACACACACACACACACACACACACACACACACACACACACACACACACACACACACTGAACAAGCAAAATTACATAACTCAAGCACAAAATCCAAACCTGATTATTATAAGAATGAAAAAAAAGGAGGAGTCACTGTTTTTAGAGAAGATAAAGAGACACAGGATGTAACTGAGAGAGAGAGAGAGAGAGAGAGAGAGAGAGAGATGTGTGTGTGTGTGTGTGTGTGTGTGTGTGTGTGTGTGTGTGTGTGTGTGTGTGTGTGTGTGTGCGCTTTCTGAGCAGACCTGTGTAAATGCATGTTCCATCATGTTTAATTATTTATTTGTTTGTTATTTATGCTTTTATTTAGTTTTCTCAGACAGTAAACAACGGTTGCCATGGTGATTGATGTTAGACAGCTGCTTGACGGTTCAAGGGTGAAAAAAGCAGTAAAGATGTCCAAAAATGTGTGACGTGAAGCTATACTTACTGATACATACTGATAATGAACACACACACACACACACACACACACACACACACACACACACACACACACACACACACACACCTGGTCGAGCAGCTGGTTGTAGAGCTCATGGCAGTTGTCGAAGATGTATTTGTAGGTGGAGTCGAGACACGCTCTCACACAGTCCTTCACCACCATGCTGGCCCTCGGTGGACTCTGGAGCTCCTGCACCTACAACATCAAAGAGACAAAACTGTTATCACAACATCAAAGAAAACAAACAAATCTACCAGAAATCAAAGAGAAAACAAAGTTTCTCGCAAGAACAAGGAACCGTTTATCACATCGACAAAGAAAAGTTTATCACGGCAAAGATTATTAAATAATCAAAATACATGTTTATCACAGGATCAAAGAATATCAAATGATATTCAAAAATCATCAAATAGACATTTATAAGTCAGTCATATCCTTAAAAAAAACACTAAATAAACGTTTATAACAACATCAAAGAAACGTTTTACAAGATCAGTGCAGCATTTCTGATGTCAAACGAAATCAATTAGAATTTAAAATTTGCGACCAAAAAAAAAAGTTAATCAAAGAAAGATTAATTACTTCATCACAACTTCAAAGAAGTTTTTTTTTTTCTTTTTTTTTTTACAACTTCAAAGAAAAGCTACCATAAGATTACAAAGACGAAAATCATATTTTTCAGTGCTGAGCATCACACGTCGCTCGTTAGTAATCAAGTAAAACATCCACGCAACAAAACACGGCTAAACAGCAGAGCTCTTATTTCATCAAAATAATAATCATTGATTTGTATGTTTTTTTTACATTTGCTGCTTTCTTTTCCATCAGCCTCCATGAAATAATATGAATCTAATAAACAAACACGGCTGAAGACGTTCACAAGCCGCAACCTCGTATCGATTCAGCTGAACTCTGCAACACGGTTGTGTTCTCACATGCTTCGTCTTGCAGGAACAGATTCTATTAGATACGCTGCGAAATAGATACAATACACAGCTGGATTCTGTCATGTACAGGATTAACGTCCTAATCTCTGTGAAGACTTAAGAAACGTATAATAACAGTGAGACCGCACAGCATCACGCAATGTTAATTAAAACTCTAAGAGTCTGCGGTTGCAGTATCGCATTGTAATTTCAGCCGTCTAGAAACACGACCCTGGTCAAATCCTCCCAAACAATGAAACAAATTTTACTACAAACATTTCTACTATATATCCAATGTTTAAATTTGCTAAGCTCAGGTTAGAAGATTTAGCCAGGAAACTTTATTCGCACTGAATATATTATTACGCGCTAATGAGCTGTTCCTTGTGCACCATATACAGCTCGTGGTCAGCACCAGAAGAACATCATACTGTATGAACTTAATCTGGTCTTCTACAACATGCATAGTCATAGCATGAGCCTGAAGAGGGCGCTGTAAGAAATCTACTCGCTCACTCACTCATCGTCTATGCCTATCCTGGGAGACTTAGGGCACAAGGCGAGGTACACCCTGGACAGGGTGCCAATCCATCACAGGGCACACACACACGCATACATACACACACTCACACACTTAATAACACATCATGGGCAACGCCAATTAGACTAATCTGCACCCACCAAACACACGGAGAACGTGCAAGCTCCATGACGGGAATCGAACCCGGACCCTGGAGGCGCAGGGCGACAGTGCTGTGAGAAAGCTACTGAAGTAAAGACAACACAGTGACACTCCAATGACAGCTCGGTCAGAACGCCCTAGAGTGAAGGCCCTAAGATGTGTTAGTTACACCGTGAACTGGTCAATGCCATTGGTAATAAGTTCTCATTAAGGTCTTCCTGCATCTTGCATCAACCATGGTCTCACCATATGATCTAGACAGAGTGGTGCGTGTTGTGGCAAAACTCAGGCCTCTGGGCCTTTTATAGTAAAGTGGTTGCTAGGGCATGGCTCGAGAGCATCACATTGAACCTGAGACTGATTGGTTGCCTGAGTAAAATGAGGCCACCCACCCCCCATTAGGTTCAGTTTCAAAGTTCCTACGGAAGTTACTGTAGCAGGGAATGCAACTGTGGGCACTTCCTGTTTCAAAGGGGAGGACCCTCACCATTATATGTCAGTGGGGCAAATTTGGGCACCTTTTGCTTATACCCTCTTGCGGAGTATGTCCTGACACAGCTTGCGAGCCTCTTCAAATGTGCCAAATTTGATATTCCTACAAAATTCTTGCTCTGCACTAGAATCCATCAAAGCTTGGTCTCAATGTTAGGTCTATGGGATTTTAGAAAGGTCATACAGTAGCACCCCATTCCTGCATAAGGCACACGATTTGAGACGATCTGACATGGGACTAGTTGCGCACCAAACCTCATACGGAGGAATAATAATCAAAATAAATTCTAATAAATAAATAATAAGCCTGCAAGATAATACAAGTGATGCTTTGCTTCGCAAGTACCACTAATTAAAAAGAAGGAGAATTATTGCTTGTTGTGTTCGCCGCACTTAGATACACTTACTGTACCAGCTGATGCTCGAACCAGGAGAGACGTACTGTACAAACACGCATGCATGATGTCTGAAGGTCTTTGTTTATAACCAGAAAAGAGAGCATATTTAAGCTCGAGGTGTCCTGAGTCATGTACAGCACATCCAAAGAGGAAGTCATTAACATAGACAGCCATAGAGAGACCAGGAGACAGACAGATGCATTACAATGTCCAACACCCATACAACCTCAGACAACACTACATCCTTACCAGTTTCTACTGCCATATTGTACAAGTTCTTACTACAAGTTCAGCCAATTTTTTGGAGGCTCAGTGTGACGGGGATTTTCACGTATGTCCAGTTATTTAAGACGTACTTTTGGAAGCGCGTGCAGAAAGTCTCCGCACAGTGGCCACGTGGCGTAGCAGTGTGTTGACGCACTCCTGTTCGGTGCCACCAGTCTGCTGTACGTATCCTTATTGCTTTTGCAGGTTCTGCATCTACAGATTCAGTATTTCCAGAAAAACAACTAGAGTTAGCCGTGTGCTGAGCTCTGCGCTCGATCCATACGAATGAACTGATGTGTAGGCGCACACTCTGCTGCAGCCTCCTGGCATTTCACACATCCTCTGTCTCTCCGCTCTTCCCCTTCCTCCCTGTTTGGTTTATACTTGTGCTTTATGCACCCTTCGTTTCGATGAAAAATACCTTCTAACGAGCATTTATGATTTGTTTTAGACAATGTAGGTAATTCAGAGGTTAATAATCCGGCACTGTTGTTACGCACCTCTACGGTTTTGGGTTCAAATCCCTCCTTGGCTCTACGTGCATCGAGTTCTCCCTGTGTTTGGTGGGTTTACTCCTGGTTCTCCGGGTTTTCTCACACACCCCAAAGACATGCTGGCTGATTGTTGTTGCCAAATTGCCAAATTGCCCAAACTCAATGCATGCAGAGCCAGGAGGGTGTACCCTGAGCTCCCTTGCATAAACTCCAGGCTCCGCTGTGACCCTACTTAGAATAAACAGTATAGATAAAGGGCGGATTTTTGGATTTTCGATGGATAGATTTTAATGTCCTCAGATCAGGTCACCTCTTGGATACCACTTTGTATTTATATAACACAGCACTGATGTTAAGTCTTTATAGCAGTATGTCAAGCAAGATAAGTAAAAAATAAATAAATAAATAAAAAATTAAGAGATGATCACTGGGTGAACAAGTAGAGCTGAACTACATGTTATTATTATCATCCAATCATCAGGTGCTTTATTATTCTCCTTCAACCTCATTTTGCAAAAATGATTTGAATGATTTAATGCTATAAGGACAATTAAACTCCTGCTTGTGGCTGTAATGAGCTGATCACAGAACAAAGCCCTAAACAGCAGCCAGAATCAATTAACAATATCAGTTCTGCACTAAATTTAAGGAATCTCATAAAAAAAAAAACAGCAGTAAGAGTTAGCAGCTGAATCACAGATTTTTAATCGCGCTTTAATGCACCTATACAGTGGAATTAATCTCCATTGTACTGCAGTCATTTGCACGATTTTCAAAACGCTCCGTTTTATGTAATGTGAACACAGAGTCAGCAGAATCAGATACGAGACATCCTGCTAAGCCGTAAATCCCCCGCTGTAGAGGTGGACATTTAATTGGGGTCTTTCGCCTAGAACTTTTATACCGTGGACCACATTTCATTTTTTAAATGGTACAATAATTTGTGTTTTGATTAAAGCTGTGGGCAGAGATAGCGCGGTGGTTATGTGCTGGGCCCTTGAGCGAGGCCCTTAATCGTCACCTGCTCAAACGTATAATGAGATAAATTGCTCTGGATACGGGTGTCTGCCACAAGCACATGTACAGCTTTAAATGAGTGATTCATGAACTATAGTAAGACTTATCCATGCACGGGTTTGTAAGAGAAAATGATGCAATCTACTCTTTCACTTTTATTCATTTAATTGTTATTACACATTTAGCTTTAACTACTGTACAAATGCCACTTTTCTACTGTATGCTGCCATTTTCAGTTTTTAGAAAAGGCATTAAAAAAAAAAATATATATATATATATATATGTATATATAGTGTGTGTGTGGTGTGTCTGCTATTTCAGTCTTTCCTGGCATCCTGACTTGATGCTCTGCTGTTCAGCTTATTTATAGTTCAGCTACAAATAAGGACAAATTCCTCAATTTAGTTACTTACTTAGTCATGACGTTAAGTGACTCTGACTCAGTGAAACAGGATAATGAAGAATCACACCGTGTGTCACGATACACAAACAGGCAATGATGAGAGATCAAAATGCAAGATAAAAGAAAATTAATTAATGACCATAAAATTGGAAGCTGCTGTTCAGCTACCTGTAACATATACACCTCTTATGGTAAACAAAAAAATATTCAAACAAAATAATTAAAAGGTACAAACGTTTTATAGTGACAAGCTGCAAAGTGCCTAAAGATTACTTTTTTTTATTTTATTTGGTTGTTTATGTAGAAACCTGAGCAGCGACCTCGTTTCCCCCCTCGTCTGTTCCAACCATTCAGCATCAGCATCAGCAGTAACTAATCACCTCCTGATCATCTGTCATCATCTGCACCTGTTCCTCACTGACTCATTTTTTTTAAATGCTTGAATGATCCATATGTCACTAACAAACTAAAGCATTCCTCTGAAACTGCTCATGTACAGGAAAAGTACTGAACATGAGAGAAAAACATGTCCTGGAGATCTGTTCCTCAAGATTGCATTCAAAATACAAGAAAGTCTGGAGCTTTGGAAGCAAAATAGGGGTCAAGAGGGGCTCAAGACTTTCGCACAATCCTGCAGCTTAGTGCCTGATTTAAAAATTTTTTTTTTTAACTTGACCTTTTGATTTTTATTCTTTTCACCCAAACCCAACAGTTATGTAGTCATCAAAATGTTACACTCTTAAAGGGAACTTCAAGTACAGTAGAACCCATTAATACAAGAAAGTCGAATATTTTTTTTCCAAAACCAGGACTAACTGAGACGGACCAAACCGTCAAATCATTGTCAAAACTATGCTTTTATTTGAACTAGTTAGTTTTGTTTGAGTCTTGCGCCAACAACAATGCAATGTTCAAACCACCGTCAGTTTTACACACCATCAGTCCAGACCAGGAGACATCCGAGCCAAGACTTGGACCCAAGGACTCCAAGCTCTAATAGAACCGACACTCATAGAACTGACATGATACCAGCTTTCACTTGGAACACTGAGACTGAAGCCTGAGGATCAGCTGATATCAAACAACAAGCAAACAACAACATTAATAAACTACTAAAGAGTTTTTTTTTTTAATTACTGAACCATGAACAAAAGGCACTTAAACTGCAAACATCAAAGATATCAACTCTTTACGAACCTTTGTAAGACAATAAGTCGCTTGTAATAGTTATAATCTATCAGAAATTTAATATTTATGAGCTTGAGCCAAAAATTGTCTGCACTCTGACTGTGGAGTTTATTTGAACTACATTTTAGAAAAGGCAAATACATATTTTTTTCCGACATCTCTGCTTTTCAACACACTTTGTCCATCTGTTAACAAGTTTCCGTGTTCCCTCATTAAAAACGTTCATGGCTGATCTGTGAGCCACGAATGCAACGGATCTCTTCACTTTTTAATCAGAAGCGAGTCTTCATCCTTGTAGTTCCGCTTTCAGGGGAGCAATCAGGTGAAAGTCTGATCAGGACTATAGTGAGGAGCTTTAACACCTCAGAGTGTCGACGGTGTGAGCAGAAGTGTGCGGACGTGCATCGTCACGTGAGATCACGACGCCCTGGGGTATCAGTCCTCTGCGTTTAATCCGAAGTTTAGTCTTCAGATCTGTAACAAACGCTGGCGATTGTTAAATCTTTATCCTGA
>JAAGKR010007192.1:15000-17500 GCA_011419295.1 Clarias macrocephalus | reverse complement strand
ATATATATATATACAGACCTATAAAACTATAATCCTATTAATACCTCCATTTACCAATCACCATGTTTTTATATGTGAAAAACAGATAATAAAATAAAGGCTCTTTCATGGAGTTGAGTTTCATTCACACCTTTGCTGTTCATGTGTAATTTGTATTTCTGTGTTTCTTACCCGGTATTTGGAGAGATCAATCCTCAGAGAGTTGTGCAACTGATCCAAGAGTTTCACAAATTTCTCTCTCTGTGGGGAAAAGAAACACGATATTAAAAATATGAGCAAACGAAGAGGAAACTGCAAACTGCAGCACTTGGCACTTACATCTTGCACATGGAGTTACACAGTTCCATTTTACTCGGCTGATAGTGCTGCTAATGACAAGATGCATTCTCTAAGTAACCATCCATTCTCATATCTGTCCATCCTTCAATCCACGTCTTAATTAATTCAATCATCATTCACTTCTCCATCCACTTATCCATTTATCTATTCAGTAATCATTAATGTGTGTTTTTTAAATTTTCATTCCATAATTTGAAAGATGTGAAGAAAAGCTCCATTCATCCCTCCATCCATCCATAGACCTCAATTCTTCCATTCCATCCACTCATCCATCACAAATTTATTAATTTCATAAATTTTATTCTAATAAGGAGACAAAATAAGGCTGTGTTCAACAATGACAAGAATCTCAACTATAATTTAATTAATTCATTCATTAATTCATTCATTCATCTGCTTGATTACATATTTTTTTAAATAAAAATTTCAGATCTAGCCAATTTTCTCTTACAAAATCAGCAATCCATCAAACATTTCCTCTATATATACATATCTATATCTATATCTATATCTATATATATATATCTATATCTATATCTATATATATATATATATATATATATATATATATATATATATATTTTTTTTTTTTTTTTATCTGTGTGCGTGTTTAAGTATTTTATTTGTACTCATGGTGGCATGTTGGCTTAGCAGTGTTTAGCAATGTCTCCTTGCACTTCCAGGGTTGGAGGTCCAAACGTTGTGTTTTGGGGGTTTCCTCCCACAGTCCCTAGACATGCGCTAAGGTTATTTAGTGCTTCCTAATTCCCCGTAAGTGTATGATTGGGTGTGTGAGTGCATATATGTGCTTGTGTTCCCTGCAAAGTGGTGACATTCCACCTATAGTGTACACCTTCTTGGCTATCATACAGGATAAGCGGCATAGATCATGGATAGATGGATGGATGGATGGATGGATGGATGGTTGGATGGATGAGCAGGTCATTGGATGGATGGATGGATGGATGGATGGATGGATGGATGGATGGATGGATGAGCAGGTCATTGGATGGATGGATGGATGGATGGATGGATGGATGGATGGATGAGCAGGTCATTGGATGGATGGATGGATGGATGGATGGATGGATGAGCAGGTCATTGGATGGATGGATGGATGGATGGATGGATGGATGGATGAGCAGGTCATTGGATGGATGGATGGATGGATGGATGGATGGATGGATGGATGGATGGATGGATTAATGAATGGATGAGCAGGTCATTGGATGGATGGATTCATGGATGAATGGATGGATGGACTCATTTAACAGTTCCTAAATTTGTCATTCTTCCACCACAATCACACACTCACCCCAAAGTTAGAAGCAGCAAACCGGTCTGAGGCGGAGATGTTGGTGGTGGTGGTCGTGGTGTGAGCGAAGTAGGCATTGATGTTCGCCAGAAGGTTACTCATCACAGCTGGAACTCCGGGACACATGTACTTTGACGACAGGCAGGAGAAATGACTGCAGAACAGTAAAAGAGAGAGAGAGAGAGAGAATAAAGTTCATTCAGTTGACTAAGACTAGCTGTACTGATTTTCCCAGAGAGAGCGTAAAGACGGGAACATTACAGCTACAAATCGTTCCTCCTGATAGGGTTGTGAAAGCAAGGCTCTCACATTTATTCTAAAAGTTTTTCATAGAATGAAGAATGATGGTCCTTTTTGTGCATTTTGCTTCATAAAGACACAGTTTATGCTAATTTAGTCATTCATAGTTTATGAATTTGAATTTTTTATTTTCTTAAGTAAAAAAATAACACTATTTAAAACTAAGCACTTCGAATATGACATCCATTATCTGCTAATTGTTGTGTTCTCTACAACTGTTGTTAAAATCTGGATTCTGATTGGTCAAACCTTAATAAATAAATAAAAATAAAAAAATTCAATGTTGGTGTGGTATAGAAAAATGTAATCACATGGGGGATGTGCTCTTATATGCCAGTATTTTTTCCTTCTTGACCTCCAGCTATCCAGTCTATCTGTTCATTTTGTAGCTTTCTTCCTCTTCTCTATAATCTGACCATCCATGTACCACTTTATCAATCATCTTTTAATCGTTTCTACAGCCGTCTATCTCTAGGTACACTTTTCAACTTTTTATTCATCCTTCTTGCTACACATAATCACGCTTTTTCATGCTTCCCCCACCAT
>JAAGKR010007192.1:0-10000 GCA_011419295.1 Clarias macrocephalus | reverse complement strand
TCGTGCTTAGATTCCCTTTCATGCAAACCCATGAAATAATAAATGTCATCTTCAAATAAATAGGATTTCACTGTGTTCAGCAGATTGTTCATTTCTCCTCCCATCGTCATCACCACCACTGGAACTGGAAGTTCTTAGACTCTCCAGTATGTAAATCATGTGCAGATTCCTCCTCAGTACAAAGAGCTCTCAAGTATTAAATGCAAGTTGACTAACAAGCATGTTTAAAGACCTGGTCATGCTTGTGCCTGTTTTTATTGCTAAGTCTAATAAAATCCTGTCAAACTGCACTTTTTTTTTTTTTTTTTTTTTGCAGCTTGAACAAACCAAACCAAATCAAACACCAAAAACTATCGGTTTCTTTATGATTCAGACGTAAGTCATTGAGCAGTAGGAGTGAAAAAGGGAATGTTTTCATCTACAGTAGTGCTGGGATATAAATGGGTCACTTTATTTAGACCAGAAGAACTTTCAAGCTACTTTGCTGTACTTTTTCATCCATGAAGCTTCCGGCTGTTCCAGAGTCAGTGGGGGAAGATACGGAAACTACCGGGACGTGTGACAAACAGATGGGGAGGGATGACCTCTCACCTGAGTCAAGGAGAAGTTCTGCGGATGTACAGTAATGTAGACTCCGTACAGGCCGTCCTTCCTGCGCTACTCTGAGTTTGACGTGGCTTATCTCCATTCTTCACATTCTGGATTTTGGTCAAGCTATGAGGAATATGAGTGAATTGATTTTACGGGAAACTGAATACCTGTATATACCAGTTTATTCTGAAGAATATCACTCAAACTGTCAGGAAGTGTGAGGTTTAAAGACCAGTTTCCATGAACAGATGAATGAAAGAATAAATAAATAAATAAATAAACCTGGAGTTATTTCCAAGTTTGTATATTATTATCATTATAACTATTATTAATTATAATGATTAATTAAATGTTGTTATTATTATTATTATTATTATTATTATTATTATTATTATTATTATTATTATTATTATTATTTTATATTAACGTTTATTTATACAAGTTATTAAAAAAAAGCTAACTACAGTATATACCACTGTTTCTTTTCACAACCTACAGTAATTAAAAACAAAACTAATATTAAAAATGAAAGAAAAAACAAATATTTTTATGGTTAAGCAAAATAAATCATTTGTTGTGAATTTAATCTGTATTTACTTTAACTTTTTTTCATTCTTTACAATAAAATCACAAAAGTGTGATTTTAAAAGTGTGCAAAAGTTTTGAGCCCCCCCCATTTCTTTATTAAAAATAAATAAACAAATAAATAATGTAGATTAGATCGAATAAGTTTAAACTTTTTTTTAATGTAAAAGGCTGCAAAGTCCCTAAAGATACAATTTAAAAAGGGGTTGTTTATGTAACAGCCTCAGCAGCAGCAAGCTCATTTCCCCTCTCGTCTGTTCCAACCATTCATCATCAGCAGTAACTAATCACCTCCTGATCATCTGTCATCATCTGCACCTGTTTCTCACCGGGTCAGGACTTAAGAAAGGTAGATGTTTTTTTTTTTAATTATTTTATTCATAGGTCACTGCATGGATTAACAGACAAAAAAACATTCCTCTGAAACTCCTCAAGTACTGAAAATCTTTTTTTGTCTTTCAGGAAGCCTGGGGAACTTTTGCTCAAGACTACATTTAAAATACAAGAAAGTCTGGAGTTTTTGGAATCAAAAAATGAAGAAATGAGGGACGACTCTGGACTTGACAAAACCCTGTCTGGTGAACGTGTGAACGCTAACAGTGATAATTGAGCAGAACACAGCTCCGGATTCATTAGCGCTGATTTGTTGCTCATTAGAGGGCATTAGGCGGGTGTAATGGCCGCCTTACAGACTGAGGAGTTACAGACGAAACACATTGAGCCAACCAAAACACATAGAGAATGTTACACTCAGGCCATGAGGATCATCACAACAACGGCAGCAGGCGGAGATACGCACGAGTCCAAACGCCCAAGTCCACTGCCAAGAGCTTAACGAAATGTGATGTTGAGCCACCGTTACCACCAACAAACACCATCTGTTAAGGCTTGTTCCCATTTCATTCCCTCCGAATCCAATAAAGGAGGAGCCAAACTGATTTATACTGCTTTATAAATATTCATAGAAATACAAAAATGACCCATAAATGTGCTCATAACAATTACAGTACAAAGCCTGATACAGCTAGAGTCATTTATCACAATGCTTTACAGTTCATAACTAATGTCTATAATGCAATCTGTAAGAAAAAAAAAACACTTTGTGTCAAGCTGTTAAAGGAAATGGATCAATAATGGCATGGAATTATGAAACACAGTCCCTGATGACATCTCGGAGCTGATTATTGCTCCAAAGCAGCACACATTGAACTGTTTTATTCCTCATTTATACTGTAAGGATTTAACACTGATTGCAGTTTTTTTGTGAGATTTTTTGTTGTTGTTGTGATTTCTGTAAGCATATGGTAGATGTTCATTTTTCATGTTCACCAATCATCACCAATCATGACCAATGAATAATGAAGTTCTCAGTCCTACACCCATCCCCCCCCCCCCTCCCCAATAGCTGCTTAATTACTTACTTGGTGAAACTTAATAGCAAATGAGGCAAAATGATTCATTTCTGTCTAATTCTGACTTGGGGGAAAAAAAAACAACAACTAATAGCTGTTAAAGCTCTTGTTCTTGTTTTTAAAACCACCATAAAGTGACGTAAGTTTGCCGTTTGGCAGATGGTTTTATTTCTAATGTAGAATCAAATCAAGTGTGGAGCTGAGAAATGGAGGGTGAAGCACTTTAATTAACATGTTCCTGAAGTCTATAGAGCGTTTTGTACCTGTACATCTACTACACCTGGGGAAAGACTTTATAGTTCATTACTTCTGGGAAAACAATTAAAGTTTTGATTCATGATTCATAAATGATTAATAAATAGAGAAAGCTGCGTTATGTGTACGATTAAGTGCTGGAATGAATCCTGCCTCAACATTTATTCCAACTGAGGAGGAATTTGCTAATGTGGAGGAGGGAGGAGTTTGGGTTTGTTGTCTGTCTGGTAGGACAAAGTGGATTTTTATTAATTTAGTTTTAGATTTTTAACAAATAGAAATAAATATCACAATGCCACTGAATTTAAAAGAGTTTAACTGTCTTCGCCATCTCTCTCAGTAAGGTTCAACATGCATTCAGCATATTCTGTAAAAGGGAGCCTGGAGCCTGTCCCAGGGGACTCAGGGGGACATGAGGTGGGGTACACCCTGGACAGGATTCCCGTCCATTACAGGGCATGCAAGCATACACACTATGTTCAATTCAGAAGATTTGCCTAATCTGCCTGTCTTTGAACTGTTGGAGGAACCCTGAGAAAACCCACCAAGCATGAGGAGAACATGCAAGCAGGACTCGAAGCCACAGTGCTCAAACCACGCCATCCTGCCCTCTTAAGGGTTAACAATATTATTTTATCTGCAGTTCTACTTACGTCTTGTCCATATGGCAATTATTTATTAAATTTTTTTTTCATGTGCAACCCATTCGAAGACATTTGCATACATACACAATCTCCAATACAGCAGGTGACAGTATGATGCACCCAGTTGGTTTGCCACCATATACACAAAGAGAAGAAGTACAGCATACGAGGACATCAACCTCTGTCCATTGCCGACCCTCTCACGCGCCTTCCTACTTCACCAGGTGGACGTGAAGAAGACGGATGGCGCTAATGGTGTTATGTTCTAAAAAAAAAGCAGGTCCATTTCCATGCACAGCTACGCTTGGCATTCATGTTTGATTCGAGTCTCGCCTCGAGTATGTCGTACCGTGCTTGAGGACATGATATGTGAGTGTTCACATTAGGTGAATGTACTGGAGTTTGGGAGCCATGCTCGAGACGTGTGGACATGAAAAATGGCATTAAAAGTCCTCCTGTGTTTGATTTCTCAGTGCGAGCAGGGTAGTTCCTCATGCACTGACAGCATGGTTTTGCGTTTTCATGCAGACAAAGAGGTTTTTTTTTTTTGTAGGAAGCAGGAAAACTAGGATCGCATGGTACCGTAGCAACAAAAAATGAGACAGCAATAGAAAAGAAGCATCCATACACTCCACTATATTGAGAACTTCATTTCCCTTCTGGTTATTTGGCCATATATATATATATATATATATATGTTGAACTGATTGATGCAGGTGCCTGGCATTGAGGTGAATCAAGCAAGAATCTGTCTCTTTATGCCCTGTAGAAGGTCTCTGACTGAGAAGCTTACTTTTGTTAAACAACTTTTTTTTGCACAGATTGAGTGTGAAATGAAGAACAAACAACTTCCAAACACTGCTGTAAGTGCAGACGAGGCTTCAGAGACATGAGCTGGATCCAGCGATGACTCCGCAGCTGTCTGACATCATCAGTAACGCAGATGCTTGTCTCGAGTTATAAAAACTCCATTGTACAGAATAACGTCAGGATTAAAGTAGACAGGCGAGTGAAGAAATACCCTACAGTTGGAAAAGTCTTTGGTGAAAACTCTTTCCTCGCTAAGCTTCATCACCTTCCAGTTTCATTACAGCTCCAGAAGGTCTGGCAGGATGAAGATTGTTATGGCTTAAAACACTGCGCTATACTACACACCGCGTCCTGCACCTGTGCCCGTATACGCTCTACACAGCGTCATTACAGCTTCAGCCACTGACTCAGATCTAATTAGCTTTAGCGTCCCGCTGTGTGACCTCGTTCACACCCCGGAAACCTCAAAACACCTCAATTTCGTTTAAGGCCCATTTGGTGCACCGTGATTTGTCACGGTCCTCAGAGCTTGCTCCTTCTCTCTCACTCTTTCCTTCAGTGACTTTTAATATCTCACTCTCCATTCTCTCACTCTCTCTCTCTCTCTCTCTTGTTCTCTTTTACTCAATAGAGAAATGCTCCAGGCGAAACAGATGACATCAGATACGAGGTGTTAGCCTCCCGTTGCCTGGTTACAGCCGTGACCTTTCCCCGTATTCATTTTCTTTTTCTACATTTTCTCCGCACTCTGAGGATGTCCGGCGTAAATCATGGAAATAAAAGCGTTCATTCGTTCATCACTTTCATTCTGGTTTTCTTAAAAGTAATTAACAATTGTTTATAAAAGCAACACTGTGTGTGTGTGTGTGTGTGTGTGTGTGTGTGTGTGTGTGTGTGTGTGTGTGTGTGTGTGTGTGTGTGTGTGTGTGTGTCTGTGCGTGTGTGTGTGCATGTTAGAACTACTGCCCAAGCAATTAGTATGAATGATAGCCCAAACAATACAGAACAACAGAAAGCAACTTATTCACAGAACTATTTATCGTTCACAAAATAATAAAGTGTCGAGTCAGTGCTGTTCTGTTTTTTCCTCCATTACTTAAGACTAGAACCTCACACTCATGTAGAACCTTTTGTACGCAGTACTTCGCAGCACGGTGGCTTAGTGGACAGCATTGTTCCCTTAGGCACCTCCAGGGTCCACGTTCGAGTCCCAGCTAGCCAGATTCAGTTCCCGCCTCTGTGTGTGTGTGTGTGTGTGTGTGTGTGTGTGTGTGTGTGTGTGTGTGTGTGTGTGTGTGTGTGTGTGTGCTGTTTGCATGCTCTCTCTCATGCTTGCTAGGTTTCTTCTGGGTGCTCCGGTTTCCTCCCAAAGACCTGAAGATTAGGCTGATTGGCATTCCCAAACTGCCCGTAGTGTGTGAATGAGTGTGTGTATGTGTATATACAGTTCAGACCAAAAGTTTGGAAACACCTTCTCATCCAAAGAGTTTGAATTTGTATTACGGCAAGAAAAAAGCAACTAAGTAAAGAAAAACGAGTGGCATCATTACTTTAAGAAATGAAGGTCAGTCAGTCGGAAAAAATGGGAAAACTTTGAAAGTGTCCCCAAGTGCAGTCACAGAAAGCATCAAGCGCTACAAAGAAACTGGCTGACATGCGGACCGGCCCAGGAAAGGAAGACCGAGAGTCGCCTCTGCTGCGGAGGATAAGTTCATCCGAGTCACCAGCCTCAGAAATCGCAGGTTAACAGCAGCTCAGATCAGAGAGCAGGTCAATGGCACACAGAGTTCTAGCAGCAGACACGTCTCTAGAACAACTGTTAAGAGGAGACTGTGTGAATCAGGCCTTCATGGTAGAAGATCTGCTAGGAAACCACTGCTAAGGACAGGCAACAAGCAGAAGAGACGCGTTTGGGCTGAAGAACACAAGAAAGAACACAAGAAAGAAAACTCGCTGAATGAGAAGGGGTGTCCAAACTTTTGCTCTGTACTGTGTGTGTGTGTGTGCTGTGATGGATTGGCACCCTGTCTAGGGTGTACCCCACCTCGACGATGAGTGAGTGATGAGCGTGAGACTCATGAGAGTTTTGCACACAGCAGTGCTGAGACTCCAAATAACCACTCTACAAAAAACATCTCGACACCTCTAGTGGAGCGGCCTACAGGAGCAGGGGAACACATCAGGTCCTCGGGTCCCTAACCTGTCAGATAAGAGCAGGAATCTGAGGCTGTTTTCACACCAGGCGTGATTATGTCATGCGTAAACACAGTTACTGATCGCGCCTCCCCACTCTACTGCTGGACAGCTTTCAGTTTAATAATGTTGTTCTGTACCTGGGTTTACTACGAGGCCACGACCCTGTCGCCGGTGCACTGGTTCTTCTTCCTTGGAGCACTTTTGGTACATCCTGACCACTGGAGACCAGGAACATCCCACCACCCCTGCAGTTTTAGTGTCACTCTGACCCAGTCGTCTAGCCGTTACAATCCATCACTTTAACTTCAGCAACAAAATGTTAATTTGCTGCCTGATCTCATTGTAATGAGATATTGTAACTGTGGCCACTGTGACAAAAGTGGTTACATAATAATAATAATAATAATAGATTTTATTTGGGCGGCACGGTGGTGTAGTGGTTAGCACTGTCGACTTGCACCGCCAGGGTCCTGGTTCGATCCCCGGCCAGGCTCGATTCCCGTCTCTGTGTGCATGGAGTTTGCATGTTCTCCCCGTGCTTGGTGGGTTTCCTCCCACAGTCCAAAGACATGTAGGTTAGGCTAATTGGCGTTCCCAAATTGGCCGTAGTGTGTGAATGAGTGTGTGTATGTGTGTTTGTGCCCTGCGATGGATTGGCACCGGATGTAGCCTGCCATGTGCCCTAAGTCTCCTGGGATGGGCTCCAGGCCCCCCGTGACCCTGAATACAGGATTAAGTGCTATAGATGATGAGTGAGTGAGATTTTATTTGTAGGAGTGTTTCATGACACTCAAAGACACCTTACATACCATTAAAAACAACATACAAACATGGACAAATAAAAAAAACAACAACATGCAGACAACACAGAGGTATGTTAGAGGTACAGTATGTCTGCCTGGAGAGACGTGTTTTTAAACGGGATTTGAAAACAGGGTTAGAGTTACTGTTACGGATATCGAAAGGTAGTGGGTTCCACAGGTAGGGGGCAGCGTAGCTAAACGCTCGTATTACTTATTATTAGGAGGGTCATAATGTCATGGCTGATTGCTGTACAGTTCAGTATCTCACTGAACTCTTTTTCATTTCTGCTCACCCTCTCATACTCATTCATCTACTTCTAATACAACTGCTTAAAACATTTACCCGTTTTACTATGACGGCGTCTGGATACTTCAGCCGCTCTGCTCCCTGCCGCTCTCTCTAACATATTCAGTATCATTTTAACATGCTTTTAATTACGTATGGTTACTTTTTCATTTTATGGTGTCTGATGCTTTGTAGCTTTTTAAAAAATATTTAATAAAAGGTGTCCTTGAGTGCTTATTATTATTATTATTATTATTATTATTATTATTATTATTATTATTATTATTATAAACAATGTCTACGGATTAGCTCGACTCGTGATGCACATGTACGCAGACTTCAGAGGAAACTGTCAGCCTTGATGATGTCACAGACTAAACAGCGTCCCACCTCCATGTTTGGGGACGGTTTTCTTTTACACCTGATCTGAACCGCACCTGAGCACGGAGTGTTCACACTACGCAAATGTTCTAGACTTGGGAGTCGACTTAGTACTCGGGTCTGTAGTGTGAAAAAAAAGCCTGGAGATGCAAGAGGAGTGCAACCACCAAAACTGGACATGTTCAAGGTTATTAAAGTAAAAATATATAAAATTTTGAGAATAAAAATAATTATTAATTAATTGCTAAATAAAAAGAAAGAAATGAAAGCGCACAGACTCAAGTCAAGCATTTATTATACAGATATAATGTAACGTCTAATTGATTATATAGCTATATTCAGCTGTTTGTGGTGTGTGTGTGTGTGTGTGTGTGTGTGTGTGTGTGTGTAAAACTAATAGACTTTTATAATAAATGAATTAAAAATTTACCTGTTAACACACACACACACACACACAAAGGACGTCTAGTCAATCAATAAACGAGGTTCAAAGATTCAAAGGTCACATGAGGTCAAGAGTTGTAAAATGTGTCAGTTCTTTACACAATCTCAGGATTTATACCCAACACATTTTTTTGTCCTGTGCAGCTAATTTATTTGAACTAAACTCCTAATAAAGACACCATAATGTGAGTAATTACATTTTATTGATTTTTTTTTTAACTGTACCTTTTCAGTAAAACTTTATCTTTTTATGTCAACAACAAACTGTGACGAAAGGTGAAAAGGTTTAAATCTCAATTACTTTAGAGATCCCGGACGGCCCTGGGAGGGGAAGGGAGGAGGAGAGATGATGGATGGAGGTGACCAGCATGTCATATCATGTTCCTCGAAAGCTACATCCTCGAAAGCCAGCATGCTTCTCTGAGATATCATGATATACAGTATAATAAAAATACATCAAATTAAATCAGCTTCATAAATTTTAATACTTTAGCCAGTAATAAACCATAATATTGTGGTTTCTCTTCTATATACAGTAGACTTTCTGGGGGGAAAAATTGTTTAAATTTGTTTCTGGGAAAAAAAACGATTGTTTAAATTGAAAAACAATCATGTTGGAAGATGTATCCAATGATCAAAAGATCTTTCTTTATATCAGATGGGTAACATTACTGGCCTGAATCAAGCAAAGACAACAACTAGGGAATTAGTGAAATTGGGTCAAAAACTGTGCAAGACATGGGAGGACTGAAAAACATCATGTGTGACTGCAATCAGCAATCACTTAAACGCTTGGTAAAGTTGCAAACAACTAAACAGCCTGTGTGACCATGAGAAAGCCACTTGTTAGTGAGACCGGAAAAAAAGGCTTCACTTTACTAGAGAGTATAAAGACTGGATTTTGGAGTGATTAAAAAAGGTCATGTGACTCATCTGATGAGTCCAGACTGAGTCTGTTCCAGAGTGATGGGCGTGTCAGGGTGAGAAGGGAAGCGCCTGAAGCGATGCTCCCATCATGCATAGCGTCCACTGTACAAGCCTCTGGAGACAGTGTTATGATCCGGGGTCGCTTCAGTCGCTCAGGTCGAGACTCAGCAACGTTATGTGGCGATAAAATGAAGTCACATGACCACCTGAATGTACTGAATCACCAGCACATCACATCTATGGAGTTTCCCTTGAAACAAGACAAACGTCTAAGATTATAAAACATTGAGCTGAGATCAGGGACAAAAGGTAACACTAACAGGACACACACCTACAGTATACAGGAGCCTGTGTGTTTGCTTTCTATTCTAGTATTTGGTGAGAGTTATACACCAGACTGTGACTGATTTCCAAAAACACACACACTTGAGTCTCAGTGAGAAGCGATAGAGCAGAGCTGCTACACATCAGGAGCTCTAATTAATTACCTCTGAGCTGAAAGACCTAAACCGCCCTGAGAGAGAGAGAGAGAGAGAGAGAGAGAGACAGAGAGGGAGAGAGAGAGACAGAGAGAGAGAGAGAGAGAAAGGGAGAGAGAGAGAGACAGAGAGAGGGAGAGAGACAGAGAGACAGAGAGAGAGAGAGAGAGAGAGAGAGAGAGAGAGA
>JAAGKR010007191.1:25185-37089 GCA_011419295.1 Clarias macrocephalus | reverse complement strand
GTGTGTGTGTATATGTGTGTGTGTGTATATGTGTGTGTGTGTATATGTGTGTGTGTGTATATGTGTGTGTGTGTATATGTGTGTGTGTGTATATGTGTGTGTGTGTATATGTGTGTGTGTGTATATGTGTGTGTGTGTATATGTGTGTGTGTGTATATGTGTGTGTGTGTATATGTGTGTGTGTGTATATGTGTATGTGTGTATGTGTGTGTATGTGTGTGTATGTGTGTGTATGTGTGTGTATGTGTGTGTGTATGTGTGTGCTGTTAGTGACGTGTCTGCTTTGCGGTTCGAAGGGATCGAGATGCACCAGAGGCTGTCGAACATAGAGAGGAACTGGCCATATTACTTTGGCTTCGGTCTGCCCATGGCCCTGCTGACTGCACTGCCGTCTTCATACATCATCAGGTACAATATCTGTTCCAACTGTTAAATCTGGATGTCGTGCACATGAGCTGTTGCAATTAAACACATCAGTTTTATCAATTTTCTTTGTTTATAATACACATTAAAATTGAATGTCCTTCAGTGTTGAGTGTCAAACAGAGGAGCATTGCTTCTGTATAATAAACAGATTTACAAAATTCTTTCGCATTCTTTCAGTGGGTGTCTCTTCTCCATTCTATTTCCGCTCTTCATTATCAGCGCCAACGAGGCCAAGACACCTGTGAAGCTCTAGTGAGTCTTAATAACACATGACATTTTCATGCTAATGCAAATACTGTTGCTGTGAAATGATGTCTCCTTTTATTATTGACATGATCTGATGCACTTCTCAAAACATAAGATAAGATAAGATATCCCATAGACGTCCCACAGCGGGGAAGTTTCTTTGTTACAGCAGCAATATTCATGCCACAATTCTGAGCGCGAGGTTCGACATTTTGAAAAGCAGGCAAAGCACTCTATGTGCGTGCAGTGTCTCCATTGCGCGCTCAACAGCTCAATTCTCCGCGTGCAGTGTCTCCCCTTTGTCCAGTGTTACAAAACTACCACAAAACCTGCCAATCACAGACTTCCACACACGGCTTCTGATTGGCTGTTCCTGCTCTATCATCGACCGCATAACGGAAGCATTTTAAATAAAGGTTTATAAGTAAAGAGACCGAGTTGAGCGATTTGGATTTTAGTCTAACGATGAGCTCAGAATTGTGGCAGGAATATAACGTCATACAGCGAGGGAAGAAAAAATTGTGCAAATAAAAAAAACTGTGTATAAATATAAGAGAAAAAGTAAAGACAAAACAATAATTGCACTTTCAAACAAACAATCAGTTAGTCAATTTATTTATAAATTCATGCAAAACTAGTAGCCTTTTATGAAATGCAAGCAAATTTGGAGTTCTGACATGCATGTCTAGACCACACCTCTCTTACTTTGACTGACATGGACATAGGCCACGCTTCTTTTACTTTGACATGCACATAGGCCACGCCTGTCTCATGCTGACTGACATGCTCATAGGCCACTCTCTCTTACTTTGACGAACATGCAAATCGGCCACGCCTTTTTTGCGCTGACTAACATGCATATAGGACACACCTCTTTTACCGTAAATGACATGCACTTAGGCCATGCATTTAATTGAAATGCACATAGACCACGCCTCTTTGATTCTAACTGACCTGCAAATAGGCCACGCCTCTTTCAGTCAAAATTATATTCACATAAGCCACGCCTCTTTTACTTTGACTGACATGTTAGGCACAGGCACCAGTTCGTATTTACGGACACGGCTCTTTCTCTTAGACTAATTCCCACAGAGTCCATGACTCCTTTAATGTTAGTGACAGTCACAGGGATTTTATCAGCACCAGCTGCTTAGAGATAACCCGTTTCTTTCACCTGCAGTCATTTCCAGCTTCGCCTCTTCTCCCTTGTGGTCTTGATCAGCAACAAGCTCTTCCACAAGACGGTTCATCTGCAGACATCTCTGACCTCCTCGAGCTCCACAGAGAAACTGGCGTCTCCTCACGCGTCCCCGATCCGCCACAAAGCTCCGCCTCATCAGTGACCTCAGGCGCTCTGCAGACGGGAATACGATATTGCGTTCTTTGTGTTTTAAATGCATTTTAATGTCCTTGAGTAAAATTGATCAGGCTTTGTTTTAACTGTGAATGACAAGCGAGACAGGGCTGTGTATCGACATCGGACTGATTTTTGTACCCGTCGTGTGCCATTTGGGTGATTTTATAGAAACTACAGCACAAAAACATGTTTTAGCCACATCGCATCTAGTCGCTGCCCTCACTTCTCTTTTTACCTGGCCTTGTGATTCCCTTTATTACCCCAGCTAATGGCTGCATCCGAGTCGTGTTTGTGTCGTTAACGATAGAGCAACGGAACAACTGAAAAGCCCTTTCAATTAACAAAACAATGTCTAGTTCATGCCTTACGTTCTTGTTTTGTTGTAACCTCTCAACCCGTCAGTCTCAATTACACTTGATCGAGATGAAAAGTTTATCGTGAGAAACTAAACAAGCTGCACTTTTTCTATGAGATTGGTCCCGTTCAATACGAATATAGAGCTGAATGCGGAACTCCAATCAGATCTTTCAGCAATCGAAAACGACAACGAGGCTTTACGCCGCTGCTGTTCACATGTCCAGACCTGACGTTAAGCTCGATAATGCCATGGCCAAGTCTAACTTCCACTACAGTCACCGTCCTTCTTATGATATTCATGTAGACATCAATGTTCATATAGATGTCATCTAGGAATCTCAACAGGTTACTAACGTTTGAACGAAGCACATACAGTACAGAGGCCCCGGCTCACTGTCAGCAAATCTACTTCGGGGAGAGAGGGAGAGAGAGATGTGTTGTGTACTTCTTTTATTTTTATTTAATTTTTTGATTGTTTTGTTTTTAATCTGTATGTCATTAACGTAAGCAGTGAATATAGTGTTACCAATGAAGGTTGGTGTTTGTGAGTGACCGTTTTTTTGTAAAAAAGTATTAAGCCTTATTTCAATAAATTTGCTCTGTATATACAAGTTTATATGTTTTATGGTCTTTTCTTGGGATTATTATGACCGTGATATGAAAAGTGCCTACAGCAGGGATGCACAAACTTTTCAACCAAGGACTTGTTTCATTGTTAAATAAATAAAGCTGTATAACAGCTGCTCAGAGAGCATAGATGTTGGTTATAAATGCTGTATTAGTTAAATCGTATGTTCTCTGTTGATCCTGAAGACATTTCATTAAAGTGATCAGTTATTTAGGCTGGCACTATGAGTGTAAAGTTTTGCCCTGACTTATCCGTAAACTTGAATATATTCAAACATTTTAGACAATTGTAGTATCCCAATAAAGTTTTGGAAAGACTCTACTGTTGCAGCACACAGTGAGACCAGATAAGGTTGATACCGTATTCATTTGTACAACATGCAGTACAATATACAAGAGCTTAACTATAAGGTGTGTTCAAATCAAGCTGGAACTTTTGATTGTGCAGAATAACAGAACACAGTCATGAGAGTAAAATCTCCCTTCATTCGTCTCTATATAATCCCTTGCTACATTAATGTAGTTATCCCAGTTTTTCACCAGTGCTTGGACACCATAAAGGAAAGTTTATTTTTATTTATTTATTTATTTATTTATTTATTTTTACCTCAGTACGTCTTAGCCATGATCGGACCGCATGCTTCCTGTCTAAGACACTGGCCTTCCCAGAACTCCTTGCAGAAAAGGAGTGAGGTCGGGACTGTACGAGGATGTGGCAATAACTTCCAGCCGAGTTCCTGTAATGTGCAAATGTTTAAAGTTCCCACAGATAGATACATCTCGTTCACAAGTTGGCGACAAGTTTCATCATATGTTGATTTTTAAGCATCAGGTGCTGGATGTTCATGGGAGCAACTATAGTCGGCTACCACGGCGGGATTGTCATTTTTACGGACGCATTGCCTTTTTAAAAATGTTTGCACCGTCCTAATGTTTTTCTGTGGCTAAGAGTCTCATCACCGTACTGTGCTTGAAGTCTTCTGTGAATGTCACTCGGTTTTACCCCTTCATTCACCAGAAGTTTATTGTTCGAGTCTCGGTTTGACTTGATCCTGCCTTTTTTATTCGATTTGTATGCCCTGTCCTTTGATATCTAACTGTCCTTGAAACAATGCTGATGCCTCATCCATAATGCGACTTGGTGATGGTCATATAACGGACTTGGATCTTCCAGGAGTTATTTAAACCCTGCATGATGTCTAGTTTCAGGAGTTTAGTGTGGAGGAACTCCCCTAGTAGTCCCAGAGAACACCTTTTTTGGGATGAATTGAGAGGTTTTCCGGGAGCCGGGCCTTCTCATATGACCTCACTAATGCTCTTATGACTGAATGCACAGACACTCATCAAAAATCCTATAGAAAGCCTTCTGAAAAGAGTAGACGCTGTAGATATCTGCATTTGGTTTTTGGCGTGAGAGGCTGATATAACTGTGATGATCGGGTGTCCACAAACTTTTGACTACACGGTGTATTAACATCATAATGAAACAAATGTCTCAGGGAGTCTCATGAAAGAAAGGATTAGGACTTGAGGTACGGGTTTTAGCCAGTTCATTAAACTTTTCTTGCTGCTAGTTAAGTTTGTAATTAGTGCAAAGCATTGCTGAAGTAAAACACAGTAGTTTGCACTTAATTTTTGTACTTTTCTGTGTAAAGCTGCACATCTGTAAGGACACGTCAGTTCTGAGGCACATAAGGGAAACGTCACGGTTTAAGTGACAACTGGGCAGCCAACCGGAAACGAGGAAACGTAGACGATGTTGCTGTTCAGCCAATAAGCGCGGGTTTTACGTGGCTGGGCGGGGCTCTGAGTGCTCAGAGAGTAGTGTGTGTGTTTAAGGGAAAGTGTGTAGCAGGAGCGGAGTGGAAGTGAACCGCCGATGAAAGAAATTGGTACTTTAATATTTTTTTTTATAATTTGCTAAATAACCTTGAGGTAAACAGAGATACTTTGCAATGTATACTGAGATCATAGGTTTAAGCGAAAATGTTTAGGATGGTGTAGCAGGCTGTAGGGTTAGCATGCTAGCTAGCAAGCTTGTTCAGATTAGCAATAGGAAAGTAACCTCTTTTTAAAAGGTTTTTCTTGCTTGATTTTTAAACATTTTTTATCTAGAGGTGGAAAGAATTGTACATTTATTATACGTGGGTAAACAAAACGAGTATTTTCTTGCATTTTGGCCCGGTTTAACGGGCAGCTAGTCAGTCCATGTTATCTAATTTAACGTATTTTATGTCAGTTGACTGGTTCGTTCAATGACTTTTTGCGTATTTTTTATCTAAATTAATAAACTATATATATCTGTTGCATTTTTTAAAAAGCAACCTTGATTTATTTCCCTATCTGTGTTCCACAAACCCGCCCCTTCATCACTGATTGGTTTACACCCACAATTTTTATGAACGTTGACAGTGAAATGAGCCAATCAGCACTCAGGAGATTGATCCTATAAACCAATCCTGGTGCAGGGAGGCGGGATTTGCCTGAATACCGTACTATACAGTTAGAACAGGTAAAAAAACAAAACAAAAAAAACCAAGCCTACCTGGGTGGAATACCGACACGTTTAAAAGACTTGTCAGACTGGATATTTGGGACAATACTGTCACTGAGAAAGTTACGTGTCCCAGTAAACACCTGACTTGTGTGCATTTTTGTTTCCCCCATCAGGGATCGAGTGTTAGCAAAGTAAAGATGACCAAGATGGGCTTTCTGCGGCTGTCCTATGAGAAACAGGACACGCTGCTCAAACTCCTCATCCTGTCCATGGCGGCCGTGCTCTGTGAGTCTGTTTTATTTCTTGGTCCTATACAACCAGTCTTACCGCTTACAAGCTGACCGCGTCACACTCATTCATTCCTGTACTTCTCTCCTCTCACTGCACAGCGTTTTCCACTCGCCTGTTCTCCGTGTTGAGGTTCGAGAGCGTCATCCACGAGTTCGATCCGTAAGTATCTTTAGCGTGTAAGCTCTGATAGAGACGTTATTTGTGCATGACGGTCATGATCGTGTCTCTCTTTTTTTTTTCCCCCAAACTCAGTTATTTCAACTATCGCACCACCCGATTCCTGGCCGAGGAGGGCTTTTACAAGTTTCACAACTGGTTCGATGACCGCGCGTGGTACCCGCTCGGCAGGATTATTGGAGGCACCATCTATCCCGGTACGCTGAGCGAACCCGAACGCGGTGCTAGTGCCTGCATGAATGAATTCGATGGGTCCATTCCTAAACACAAATGAACACATCCTCAGTTTTTAGTATCACTCTTGATGCTGCGATGAACCTGTTACCATGACAACCACAAAAAAAAATTTTTTGTACATTTTTTTTTGTTGTACCTTCTAGTATGATTTGCATGTGATCAGTTCAGGCTCTTTTGTGACCTCACTAAGAAGAACAGCTTCTCCCATGCAGGGTTGATGGTGACCTCGGCGGCCCTTTACCACATGCTGCACTTCTTCCACATCACCATCGACATCCGGAACGTGTGCGTGTTCCTCGCACCACTCTTCTCCTCCTTCACCGCCATCGTTACCTACCACTTCACCAAGGAGCTCAAGGTTTGTCTTTTCTGTCCTGTTTTACTTGAATATAATAGTCATAATGTAGGGTCTGTTTAATTTTTTCTGCTCTTTTTTTTTTTTCCCCCCTTTCCGACAGGATGCTGGCGCTGGACTTCTCGCCGCCGCCATGATCGCCGTCGTACCGGGATACATCTCCCGATCTGTCGCAGGCTCCTACGATAACGAAGGTTTAAAAAACTTTTAAGAAAATAGATCATTAATCTATTTTGACATGTAACCATATATAAATGTCTATATGGATTTACAGTGTTTTTTATTCATTAATTTTTTTCTTCTCCTTTCCATGAAAAGGAATCGCTATTTTCTGCATGTTGCTGACCTACTACATGTGGATCAAGGCGGTGAAGACCGGGTCGATTTACTGGTCGTCCAACTGCGCCCTGGCGTACTTCTACATGGTGAGCGTCATCGCATGTGGTAGTGTTGTAATCTGTAGACACTATATATACGTTTTATATACAAATCTCTCATTTTCTCGGTGTATTTAAATGTCTTCAGGTGTCCTCATGGGGAGGCTACGTGTTCCTGATCAACCTGATCCCGCTGCATGTCCTGGTGCTGATGCTGACCGGACGTTTCTCTCACCGCATCTACGTGGCGTACTGCACCGTGTACTGCCTGGGCACCATCCTGTCCATGCAGATCTCCTTTGTGGGATTTCAGGTGGATAAATCTCACTCGCTCAATCTCTCACACATTCCGCATGGATGTGCATCACATCAGTTACACTTAAACTAGAATTTGGCTCATAATAAACCCTTTCCTACGTATCGTCCACGGAATGTGAATTATCATTCATTTAAAATAAACAAGTAAGTAAAATGGTATGTTTATACACATGAGCAGTCCATTTTTATTTTTCAAAGCAATAATTATATAACTAAAAAAGTCCAAATTTGTATGATTTTACATTTCTGGTAATAATAAAAAAAAAAATGAAAAAAAAAGAAGGAAAAACTGGATAAAATAAATAAATAAATAAATAAAATTAAATCCCCCAAATCAAGTCCAGTTACACAGACACGCTCAGGGGTTGGAGCGAGTTCAGTTTTAAATAATGGACGAATGGTTAGTGTTAAAAAAAAATTACAGATTTTTAATTATTGCTAGATTGCAACAGTAGTGTGCATCAAGTGTTGTTGAAATCGGTTGTTTGATTTATTTGTTGCGCACCAGCATCGTGATCTAAACTAGGGGTCGAGCAATTAACCAGGCTAGCCGATTATCAGGACCGATATTAAGCATTTTTTTTTAAAATCGAATAGCTTTAACTTTAAAAAAAAAAAAAGTTCTTTTATTTCCATTTAAATTTTACAATTTAAAATAATTTTTAAAAAAGTTTAAATTTAACTTATAAATCTGCTGAAGACATTTAATTTATTTTTCCTGATTATCTTCTAAAAATATATAAAATCTCTTGCTGGATTCCACCCCTTACTTTTTATTTTTTAGAAAAATGTTAAGCTTTTTTATTTATTATTATTTTTTTAAACATGTGCTTAAAGGCATTTTAACCTTTTTATTATTATTATTATTTATTTTTTTTATTTATTTTATATATACATTTGTGTTTATTCTAATTTTTGACATCAAGATTTAAAGTTCCGTTTCAAACGCACGTCTGATCATCACTAATAATCACAGTCGGTATTGAAAAAAATAATAAAAATCATATCGGTTGACCCTCTAGTCTAGACTGACCGTATCAGCCACGTCTGCTTATCAGAGGTACCGTACTTCCCTCCAACCTTTGTTTTTCTTTATTTAAGAAGGTGCCATGTATAACAAGATTCATTCGATTCAGTCGTTCAGTGATCTCGATACCTGACGAACTGAAATCACCTCATAAGTTTTAATCTAATGTTATGCTCTTCTCTGATTTTTTTACTCCTCCGTGTCCTAACTCAATCCAATCTTTCTCCTTTTTCTTTTGAAAGCCTGTGCAATCGTCGGAGCACATGGCTGCCTTCGGCGTGTTCGGCTTGTGTCAGATCCACGCCTTTGTCGACTACCTGCGCAGCAAACTCAACGCCCAGCAGTTCGAGATCCTCTTCAAGAGCGTCATTTCCCTCGTCGGCTTCGTGCTGCTCTCCGTCGGAGCCGTGCTCATGCTGACCGGTGAGGACGCGACACGCCCTGAGTTCACTCACACACACATTTGCTCAGCGTGTTTACTTAAGATTGTAGCACAGGATGGAGACGTTAAATCTGGCAAACGAGTTTTTATTTAATTTAGTTTATTGCTCTGGAGCTGAAACAGCTTTTAGGAAAACAATAAAGATACACAAGATATACGTTTATTAATAAAGTGGAGATACAGTGGCTACGAGATTGGAAAAGAAGTTACTTATTAACTTAATTGAACTCCATTTCACTCCAAAGTACTAATCTAGAGAAAACTGCTCAGGATTACTCGTCCTTATTCTTTTCCACATGTCAGTGCTGTGATGTTGACTGAAACATGCTCACAGGAGTAAAGCTCGTCAAGGCTCGGGTTCGTTTATGAATGATTCTCACCTTATCAAACAAATTTCCTGAGTTATTCATTTATATTATTTTTCGCCTAGATCGTTTTTCATCTACACACTAGCTCTCCTGACGCAGTGTTTAAAGGTGTACATAATTCTCACACTCAGTCTCCCGAACCTTTTTAATCAAACTATCCTAAATCTGTTCGTCTTGGTTTTTCCATCCGTGTTTCGTTTTTTTTCTTCTTCAGTTTTCTTGAGCTTTATCCATAAATGGATGGATAATTTTGTCACAGAATTTCAATTAATATTTTTTATATAGGGGTTGGACAATGAAACTGAAGCCGTTTTAGTGTTTCATGGCTTAATCTGACCAGCCTGGTGGCCAATCTTCATTGATTGCACGTTCCACCAGTAAGAGCAGAGTGTGAAGGTTTAATTAGCAGAGTAATAGCACAGTTTTGCTTAAAATATTGCAATGCACACAACATTGTGTGACCTATCAGAGGTCAAAAGAGGACAAATTGTTGGTGCGCGTCTCGCTGGCGCATCTGTGACCAAGACAGCGAGTCTTTGTGATGTATCAAGAGCCGCGGTATCCAGGGTAACGTCAGCATACCACCAAGAAGGACCAACCACATCCAACAGGAGTAACTGTGGACGCTGTCCGGGTGCGAACCCGCATTGTATCCAAAAAACATAAAACCACAGCTGCCCAACTCACTGCAGAATTAAATGTGCAGCTCAACACTCCTGTTTCCACCAAAACTGTTCGTCGGGAGCTTCACGGCCGAGCTGCTATAGCCAAATCTTATGTCACTTGTGCCAATGCCAAACATCAGTTTCAATGGTGCCAGCAGTCTACCTTCACTGTCTTTCCCACATCCGGGAGCGTTACGGTGTGGAGACGCCCCAAAGAAGCGACTGTACCACCCAGACTGTTACATCACCGGAGTGAAGCATGGGGTGGATCAGTGATGGTTTGGGCTGTGATATCATGGCATTCACTAGGCCCAATACTTGTGCTAGATGGCCGAGTCACTGCCAAAGACTACAGAACCATTCTGGAGGACCATGTGCACCCAATGATTCAGACATTGTATCCTGAAGGCGGTGCCGTGTATCAGGATGATAATGCACCAATACACACAGCAAGACTGGTGACAGAGTGGTTTGATGAACATGAAAGTGAAGTTGAACATCTCCCATGGCCTGCACAGATCTAAATATTATTGAGCCACTTTAGGGTGTTTTGGAGGAGCGAGTCAGAAATTGTTTTCCTCCACCAGCATCACGTAGTGACCTGGACACTATTCTGCAAGAAGAACGGCTCAAAATCCCTCTGGCCACCGTGAATGTTTTATCTAAGCTCTGCTTTTGATTCACAGCTCTAGTTCATGCTTAGTTTAATACGGCTCGTTGTACTGAGACTTCTAGAAACATCCCCTGTTATAAAACAGGTCACTTTTTGCAGTATAAGCAACAAAACTATGAACACCTCAATCAGCCCCTAATCATCTCTGTCTGGTTGTAATCAGGAAAGATTTCCCCATGGACCGGCCGTTTCTACTCTCTCCTCGACCCGTCCTACGCCAAGAACAACATCCCCATCATCGCCTCCGTGTCTGAGCACCAGCCCACCACCTGGTCCTCTTACTATTTCGACCTGCAGTTGCTGGTCTTCATGTTCCCTGGTAAAGAAAACTACTTCCTATTTATTTATTTATTTTATTGATGTTTAAAAACGGAGCATATCTGATGTTTTATTTATTTTTTTCCCAGTGGGTCTGTACTACTGCTTCAATAACTTGTCGGACGCTAGAATTTTCATCATCATGTACGGCGTGACCAGCATGTACTTCTCGGCTGTGATGGTAAGTGAATTTGATGAAAATGAATTTGGTCTGAAATATCTGATTTACTGTGATGTCCCTTTTGATCTTCTGTGTTTACTGCCTTACATTCAATTCGAGATACGAACTGACTGTGGTTTAACAAACATTCGTAGATGTAAACAAGCGCGAACAACTTAATTGTTTCACATGAAAATCTTAATGCTCTGAGTTCTTTAAGCTTCTGAGTTGCAATGCAATTTATTTATGATGTGTTTTGTATCAGTCGGTGCTTTTATTTTGTGTAAGTCGGAGCTGTTTTTCCTCCCCTTGCTGTAGGTGCGTCTGATGCTGGTTTTAGCTCCGGTCATGTGCATCCTCTCAGGAATCGGCGTCTCTCAGGTTCTCACTACGTACATGAAGAACCTGGACGTCAGCCGACCGGATAAGAAGACCAAAAAGCAGCAGGACTCCACGTACCCCATCAAGAATGAGGTAAAGCTTGAACTGATGTCAGTTATACGGACAGGAATCACCAGGCTGCACCCGATGTGATATCATCATCATACAGAGGTGCCAGTTCAGGTTGGGTTGTGATTCTGTAAATTCATTGACCATAATAAATAAATAAATAAAAAAGCAATAAATATGAATTAGATTTTTTTTATTGTCTAATGGAATTTGTTTTACTTTTTGAAATTAGTTAGTATTTTTCAACTTAAAAAAAAAATTCAAAGTGATGCATTTGAAACTTGTCAAGACTAGAGAGTAAAATTCATAAAAAGAGTTGTTTATGTTTAGGTCTGTAGTGATAAGATGTTGCAGTTCCTCTATAATCCTACAGGTGGTGTGTTTTAATCCGTTAATCACATACTGGTTTAAACAGCACACCAAGTTTGTTTATAACTGAAATTAAATCTTAAAAAAAAAAAAAAAAAGTGTACCGACAGAATCGCAATATAAATCAAATCATTACCTCGGTATCGTGATCGGGGTAATGCATCAGG
>JAAGKR010007191.1:9681-25165 GCA_011419295.1 Clarias macrocephalus | reverse complement strand
ATCGCTACACTGACTCGAAAGGGGTTTTTTTTTTTTTTTTTTTTTTTTTTTTTTAATAAATCTGTGGTGATAAAATGTTGCCGTTCCTCTATAATCCTACAAACAGATTATTATTATTTTATTTATTTATTTATTTATTATACTGGAATAGAAGATTGAATGTAAATATTCTAATAATTAGTGTATAGTTATACATAGAGTATAGTTTACATAGATATGTAAATAAATGGTCATTGACCATAATAAATAAATAAATAATAAATAAAAAAGCAATAAATATGAATTAGATTTTTTTTATTGTCTAATGGAATTTGTTTTACTTTTTGAAATTAGTTAGTATTTTTCAACTTAAAAAAAAATTTCAAAGTGATGCATTTGAAACTTGTCAAGACTAGAGAGTAAAATTCATAAAAAGAGTTGTTTATGTTTAGGTCTGTAGTGATAAGATGTTGCAGTTCCTCTATAATCCTACAGGTGGTGTGTTTTAATCCGTTAATCACATACTGGTTTAAACAGCACACCAAGTTTGTTTATAACTGAAATTAAATCTTAAAAAAAAAAAAAAAGTGTACCGACAGAATCGCAATATAAATCAAATCATCACCTCGGTATCGTGATCGGGGTAATGCATCAGGTGCTCCCGGTGATTCCCATCCCTGACATTTATACTTTAGTTTTGCTGTTTGTCAAATGTTCCACGCCAGATGGTCAACAAAAGCCTGTTATTTTATTCCTGCTCAAACAAACCGTGCTGATTGTCTCATTGTGTGTTTTTTATTCCCTCTCCAGGTTGCCAGTGGAATGATCTTGGTCATGGCTTTCTTCCTGATCACATACACCTTCCACTCGACCTGGGTGACGAGCGAGGCCTACTCCTCTCCCTCCATCGTGCTCTCGGCTCGTGGAGGAGACGGCAGCCGCATCATCTTCGATGATTTCAGAGAGGCTTATTACTGGCTCAGGCACAACACTCCCGAGGTTATTCACATCCTCTACGTTAACATGTATAACTGTGATCCCACTCTGTCATGAGGAAGAAATCTGTCTATCTGATTAGTGTGTTTTCTTCAGTAATTATAAACTATTATATAATATGATGTATATTGGCGAAATGCTGTAGACAACAAATTATTATTATTTATCTATAATACCGATAATAGTGTTCCCTCCTCAAGGAAGCTTTGTTCACTCATTCACCTTCACTTCCTGTTTTTCCACACACACCATTTTTATTCCCCAGGATGCGAAGGTGATGTCCTGGTGGGATTACGGCTATCAGATAACCGCCATGGCGAACCGGACCATTTTGGTCGACAACAACACATGGAACAACACGCACATCTCTCGAGTCGGCCAGGTGACCACAGCTCTCTTTACACTGGTTTTATTTACTGTGTATGATCAGCTTTTAAGTCGGAATGAATGTATATATTTCTGTGTGCGTGTGTGTAGGCGATGGCGTCTTCAGAGGAGAAGGCCTACGAGATCATGAGGGAGCTGGACGTCAGCTACGTGTTGGTGATCTTCGGAGGACTCACAGGATATTCATCAGACGGTACGGAGGAGTTAATAAGGACAAATAAAATGAAACTATGTTTATTATTATCATTATTTTTACATTGAAATAAAAGATTGAATGTAAATATTGTAATAATGGGAGTATAGTCTGATATGTCTAATTAAAAAATGATGGACTACCAGTCAAGGGGTTTAATAAAATTAAAAAAAAGTAATAAATTCATATATATTTTTTTGTATAATGGAATTTGGCCTGCTTAATTTTTTTAAGCAGTTACTTTTACTTTAACAAAAGTTTACTTTTTTATTTAAATGTAATACATTTTTAAAAATGTCATGTGTCATGACTAGGTAGTAAAATTTGACTGACTGAAAAAAAAAAAGCTAAATATTAATAGAAAAGAAGAATTTTTTTTTTAATAATCACTAAAGTTTTTTTTTTTATTATTGTTTCTACTTTTTTTTTCTCCTTTCAATGTTTTACATTTCGGTCTTTAAAAAATAAATAAATAAAATTCAGTCGCATTTTACTAGATCTTTGGCATTTTTTTTTTACTTAAAATATTTCCATTCTTTCATTTTTTTTGTGTGTATAATATATATTTATATTTTATTAGGAATTATTTCCCTTTTTAATGTATATATTTTATTTATAATATATATTTATTATTATTATTTTTTAAGATTTTCTAGGTTTTGCCTTTATTTTCTAAAACATTCTTGCATTCATTTCTATTTACTTTGTATTTTTTTAGTTGCTTTTTATATTAATTATTAATATTGGTATTTTATTTTTCATGTGAAATCCAGTCAAGGTAATTTTCACTGTAAAATTTTTTTAAATGTCATATTTCTGGTCTCGTAGACATAAACAAGTTCTTGTGGATGGTGCGTATCGGAGGAAGCACAGACACGGGGCGGCACATCAGGGAGCACGACTACTACACACCCACTGGCGAGTTCCGCGTGGACAGGGAAGGTTCTCCAGTTCTGCTCAACTGCTTAATGTACAAGATGTGCTACTATCGATTCGGCCAGGTCTACACTGAGGCCAGTAAGTGTCTCTGTCCACGCTGGTTTACCCCTACTGGTTTTTTTTTTTTTTTATCTGTGGAGAACTAACGCACATGCTGTTTGCAGAACGTCCTCCCGGTTACGACCGCGTCCGTAACGCTGAGATTGGCAACAAGGACTTCGAGCTGGACGTGCTCGAGGAGGCGTACACCACAGAGCACTGGCTCGTCAGGATATACAAGGTAAACCTCGGAACAGAACTACAGCTCATCTCTGTAAAGTCAATGAAAACATGCTGAAAACTTTCTCCTTCTGTCCAACAGGTTAAAGATCTGGACAACCGAGGTCTCTCGCGAACGTAAAAGCCCAGACGCTCACAATTCTCTCTCTCACACACACACATACATATCGACACAAACACACAGCACTGAACACCTTCCCCTGTGACCCGGAGAGCAGTGTGAATATTTTTTATACTTCTGTTGTGATTGCAGGAAGAGATTCTATTGTCTTTTTTATGATTTGCAATGTGGTGTTACTTTTTTTTTTGGTGGGGAATGAAGTGAGACTTCAATACGTCCAGAAAACTCAGTATGTATTTCTGCAATCAGTGACCAACCAAACAAATGATTTGTCTACCAATGGGGAAATAAAAGGAGTGAATGGGATGCCGGTGTGGTTTTTTTTTTTTTTTTTTTGGTTGTTGTTTTTTTCTCATGGTCTAGACCAGGGGTATTAAATCAAATTTTCATATTTGTATAAGGATTCAGATTTCTAAGCAGTCATTGTAAGTCTATAAAAATAAGCAATTTAAAATTTCAATAATACTTGTCAATTTTAAGCAACTATGTAAAATTGTAAACAGTTTGACATTTGATGGCCATGTATATTTCCTTGCATTTAGATGGAATACAAACGACAATCTTTAATCAGTCTTTAGTGAATCTTCATTTGCATGCTGCTGGGATGTTCATGAATGTGAAAGGATTCTGGTTGCTCTGTCGTACCGGGCTCTATGTTCGGGTATTTTACACTCACCTTGTAGAGCTGCGGATACGTTTGCTCTAACGACCTGTTTTGTCTCATAGTGCCGCTTTCCAGTTTTTTGACGGTATTGTCCAATTTTCAAACAAATGAGACAAGCTGGTTTTAAACATCCTGCAGGATAAATAAACATATTGATCTGTCCATTTATGTTTGAAGGTCCAGTTTTCACAGTCCACTTTTTTCTTTTTTTTTGGAGTAAGCCATGCTCTGTTGCGTTTTCGTTTCTGTTTCTTCCACACACACTGTCTATACACGGTAAATCATCATATTTGTTGGGTCTGGTGAGTAACACGTATAGCTGCACTGATGTCGAGGGTGAAGAAGCGCTAGATTACTGGTATATTATTTATTCTTATTCATGAGAAAAGCATCAAGGTCTGGATAGAACCGTCACTTGGTCTGTGTTCAGATGCCGCCTGCTATTTAGTGAGAACTGCTAAGGTATAGCAACAATTAACATTTTTGATTAACCTGACTAACCTGTCCCAATCAGAGAGGTTTGAACACTGGGGATATAACATGGCTGTTTAAAAGCTGTATGTAATGAAATAAACGTGCATCAGTGTTCACTGAAAGCTTTTATTTAAAATGAAAAAGGATAATTGCAGATGAGAGGTTTCAGGTTTTGTTGATGCCGGGTTTTGGCTTCACATCCCATGTAATATTCCATGTTAGGAATAAAACGTTCCATGTCATGATGTTCCATGAAACTCATTAACTTGGTGGTGTGTGATGAAACAGTACCCAAAACACACCTAACAAATGTTTTTATTCCAACCATGGCCTGGAAATGGATTGATTATCCATCCATCTAGGAACCGTGGAATAATTAAATTTCAAAGAGGAAATTTACATTTATTTAATAAAATCCTCCTCAGTATGTGATATAAATTTTGCTGTAGCTCTGCTAACACAAAGGCAACTCATGTTGGCTAAGACCTGGAGGAGGGGTCGTCTGAACCAATCAGAGCTCGCCGTCTCATCCGGGCACTTTGCCCGTACGGCGTGTAACTAGCTAATACAAATAAACGGCGAGATAATATATACAACAAATATGGCGTCTGGTATACAAATATATTTTTTTATATATATATGAAAGAAATATTTTTGTAAGACAATAGTTCGAGTTCGAGAGTCGTATGTCATGGCGTATAGATTTGCAAACTAGCAAATATTTGCTACACGCCACAGTGGCTAGTCTGGAAGCCAGCGCTCATAGGAAATGTAGTTTTTAGTGATCTATCCTCAGCGAAACTAAACTATTAAAGCACGGAATCCAAACGCAATATTGTTTTCATGTACAATTACTATACATATTTTAATATGTTGTAAAAAAAAAATGAAATAAAGTCAATGTCGATAGTATGAAATTCACTTCCGGGGGTGAGTGTTGTGTGACGTAGGCACGGAGGGGGTGGAGCTACGCGTGCACGTTCGTGTGAAGACGCTTGCGTGTGAGAGTCAGGGGAAGATCATGGCACGCGCAGGTCCGCTCGGTTCAGCGGTGTGCAGCGGGTACAGACTGGTGTTTAACCCGAGCCAGAGGTACAGAGCGCTCGGGTTATTAAACGCTACCCGCGGCAGGTTCGCTGGAGGAGGCGGCCGGAGCTTCAGCGCGGGCAGACATGTGCGGAAAGACTTCGTGCAGGGTGAGACCGAGCATCGGCGTGTGACTGATCCGTCAGAGGGAGGGGGGTTAAAGTGTTTCTGTCTCATCTCTCTGTGTCTCTATTAACATCAGCACTCCGACTCTCCTGTCTCCTTTAGTATTAACCTCTATTACAAAACAGAGCTCAGCTGTTACAGCTAGTGTCTTTCTCTGTCCCTGTTTGCTGTGGATTAAACCGAGTTCATTATGTATCAGGTCAAGTCAGGGGCGGATCTACCGGGGTGGCACGGGGTGGCAATTGCCACCCTAAGAAAATGCCCCAGCACTAGTGTCCTAGTGTTCTAAAAAGAAAAGAGTTTTTTAATTTATCTGACATTCCAATCCAGATATCAGGTTCAAGTCAATCACACATCAGCATTTATTAAATTTTTATAGTACAATGTAAAAATGTGCACCCTAGTGTATACACCGACTAAGAATAGTGTTCCTTGAATCCACAAAAACCATGCAAGGATGCTTGCTTCAGTGTTGCCACCCCTCATAATGTTAATGCCACCCCCTTGCCACCCCATGAATAATTTTCTAGATCCGCCCCTGGGTCCAGTAGAACAAACTTCAACCATATACAGTTAGTACACAGTGAAACGAAACAACGTTCCTCCAGGACCAAGGTGCTACATGCAACATAAATCTACAGCATAAATTAACAACAACAACAAAAAAAAACTAACTAGCTAACTTGGAGAACTAATTAGCTGGCTATCTGGGAACTGTCTACATTTTCATACAAAAGACACAACAGAGACAACAAAGTGCACGTGCAAATGTGCAAACACGAGCGACGAAGTGACAGTGCGACAAACATGACATTAGAATACTCTGTGGAGTTGAGGTGATGAGTTGAGGTAGTGGGAGGAGAAACAGTGAACGTTCCATAAGTAGCAGCAAGGATTAAAATAGTTAGTGCAAAAATAATCAAGTGTTTTCATCAGTCCAGTCCATTTTTGTTGAGGAGACAGATGGCTGGAGGGTGAAGAGTGTGTGAGATGGGTGTGTCCGATCAGCCACAATGCCGGTGGATTTGTGGATGCACCGTGTGGTGTAGATGGTCTTCAATAGAGGGTAGAGAGACCCCGATGATCTTCTCTGCTGTTCTCACTAACCGCTGTAGGGTCTTGCGGTCCGATATGGCATAATTCCCAAACCAGACAGTGATGCAGCTGCTCAGGATGACTCACTCGATAGTCCCTCTATAGAAGGTGGTCAAGATCGGTGGTGGAAACTGGGCTTTCCTCAGCCTTCTCAGGAGGCAAAGATGCTGTTGGGCATCTTTTCTTGTGCAGAGAGCTGGTGTTGAGGGACCAGATGAGGTTCTTTGCCGGGTGGACACCCAGGAATTTGGTGCTGTCAACGATCTCCACAGAGGAGGCGTTGATGGTCAGCGGAGAATTGTCGTTACGTGTCCTCCTAAAGTCAACAACAGTCTTGTTGACATTCAGAGACAGGTTGGTGTCTTTACACCAGTCCGTTAGCCTCTGCACTTCCTCTCTGTCCGCTGACTCATTGTTCTTGCTAATGAGACCCACCACGGTCGTGTCATCAGCAAACTTGATGATGTGATTCGAACTGTGTATCGCTACACAGTCGTGAGTCAGCAGTGTGAACAGCAGGGGACTGAGCACACAGCCTTGGGTGGCTCCAGTGCTCAGTGTGGTAAAGTAAAGCCTTTATTTTGTCACATATACATTACAGCACAGTGAAATTCCTTCTTCGCATATCCCAGTGTAACTGGGGTCAGAGCGCAGGGTCAGCCATGGTACAGCGCCCCTGGAGCAGTTAGGGTTATGGCAACCTGGCTGAGCTGAGAATCGAACTGCCGATCTTCCGATCAGTAACTCAGTGACTTAGCCCTCTGAGTCACCACTGCCCGGTGGTGGTGCTGGACATGCAGTTCCCGATCTGTACAGAGGGAGGTGTTCAGCCACAACAGGAAATGACGTCGGCTAACTCAAACGTCCAACATTCTAACTCAAACGTCCCTCAGTAAAACTAGTCTCGTCCGAATAGTGCTAAAGGCAACTTTATTTCATATCGGTGTTTTTCCAGCTTGTGTAAAAGGTTAAAGATTAATGAAGGTGCTCTAGAGAAGGAATTATGTGATATTATTTTTATGGTTATTTCATAACTTCATTTTGGTTATTTATTTAATTTCATTTTAGCAATTTATTTATATAATTAAATATTTGTAATTTTTTTTATTCTTCTTTATCGACCTGAATGCCACTGATTTATTAATCACCTGATGAAAAAGTCAGAGGAATGTTGGTTTGAAGGAGTCTGTTTTTATTATAATTTTTCCCCCTTGCGGCCTATTTAAATGTAGATCTGGAGAACCAGTTGAAAGCGATTCGGGATAAAGTAACTGCGGCGATGCCCGGGAGTGACTGGAGCCCAATCGAGGTGACCCGCGGCCTTCCTCCTGAGCGTGCAGATATCGTGATTGTCGGAGGAGGAGTGATTGGCTGGTCCATCGCTTACTGGCTGAAGAGGAAACTGATGTCTCGGGATGCACTGAGAGTCCTGGTGGTAGAGAAAGATCCCACCGTGAGCACACTCACACACTCACCCAGGCCACATGTACAATAGTTTCTCTTTGTCTTGTTTGCTTATTGTGTGTTCGTATTATTTTGTTTGTCCTCAGTACAGCCAGGCCTCGACGGTGCTCTCTGCAGGAGGCATCCGGCAGCAGTTCTCGCTGAAGGAGAACATCCAGCTCTCTCTGGCCTCTGCTAATTTCATAAAGAACATTAATGTAATTCTTCACTGCTCCACTTATTAGTTTTTTAGGAATACACAAGAAGTAATGCTCACACTAAACATACCACAGTGCTGAGTGACGCCTGTGAAAGTCTTTCAGTGATTGGATCTTCCCTCTGTGCAGGAACATCTCGGCATGGTGAGCGAAGATCCTGTCGACCTGCAGTTTAATCACTCGGGTTATCTTTTCCTGGCCAGTGAAGCCTCAGCGCACATTATGGAGGAGAACTACGCGATTCAAAAGTGAGCATCATTTAAAGATTAAAGGTCTGCAAGGATGTACTGTAAGTTCAGGTGTGATTGTGACGGTCAAACACATGGGATTAACGATATCGCTTATCTAAGGGTCACGTTGTGTTTCTCTTTCACACACACATGCACGTTTTTCCATATGGTTTTCCATATGTCCCTATCAATTGAATAATTTTAGTAAATAAAAACTAGCATCAGTTTAATATTAAACTAGTCGAATTCTGGTGACCCCGAGGTGATCCCCGATTTTCCTCCCTAATTTAGTCGTGTCCAATTCCTCCCCGTCACTAGGGGGCACCCACATTAAGCATTAAGGCTACTACTACCACTCAGCTGGGAGGGCCGAAGACTATCACGTGTTTCCTCCGAACCACATGACGCCAGCCGACCGCATTTTTTCGAACTGCTCGCTCACGCACCGTTGGGGGTGGCGTAACACACTCGGAGGACAGCGCTGTCCGTTCCTTTTGTTGCGCGAGCTCACAGACGCCCCTGATTGGTTGTAGAGCCGTGATTAATGTGGGAGCACTAAGTACCTCTCATCTCTCCCCTCTGAGAGAGCTCGGCCAATCAGCTCTCTCTAGATCTCCAGCTGCGAGAGGTTATAGCACCACCCAGGATTCGAACTGGTGATCTCCGAGCGCTTTACCACTGCGCCACTCATAGGCCCCCCCTCCGACCCAAGTTGATTAAAGCTAATCAAGGCAAGTCCAAACTACTTATGTCCCACTGAGTCGAATCCCAGAGCGATCAAAGAGCGATGTCCTGTGAGTTGAGTCCGAACAAGTCGAGTAAGTTCTGATTGGAATCGAGTTTTACTCTGAGACAAATCATCTTCCATGTGTCGAGTCCGCACACATAAACATAGTTCTGGTCTATTGAGTGCATATGTGACATGAACAAACATCTCGCTCATGAATTCTTAAATTATCAATAATAACCTTGTTATTATTAAAATTTCCAGGGCGGCATTAAATTATCAATAATAACCTTGTTATACAGCAGTGTTGTCTACAAGTATAAATACATGTAATGTACAGTATAACTGTGTATTAAAAGGATCACATACTGTATAACAATAGAGTAATAAATCTAATAAAGCTGAGTCTTGTACACTACGACTATTAACCTGTTTGTTTTGCGTTATTTATCTTTTTTTTTTTTTTTCCCTTTTTTTTCCCTTATTAGAGACTTCGGGGCTGAAGTCGCCCTGCTTTCGCCCACACAGCTGAAGGAGAGGTTTCCCTGCCTGAACACGGACGGCGTTGCGCTCGCTTCGCTCGGTTAGTCTTTTCATGACTGAGACAGGCAATGAATAATAACCTGACTTTTAAGCGACACAGTACTGCTCCACGCGTCCTTGTTATATTTAATCACTTTTTAGCTGCGTTTTATTTTCACGGCCCATCGTGTTTCCTCCAGATCACATGACCTGGATCTGGAACATTTCAAATCGCTCATTAAATTAAACGTCTTATGTTCACCAGGACTCGAGAACGAAGGCTGGTTCGACCCTTGGACCCTCCTGAACGCCTTCCGACGCAAAGCCATGTCTATGGGAGTGTATCAGTGTTTCGGAGAAGTCACAGGTTAACTTTTTTTTTTAAATCCGTTATTAATAACGTATTAAACATTGTGACATCAGTCTGGTCTCGGGGAGACGTTTGCTCTGGTGTGTACTTGTGTACGTGCTCGTAGCGGTTAGAGCTTTCTTCTGTTTTTTCTTTTCAGGATTTAGTTGCTGGTCACAAAATGCAGAAACCATGGCCGGAGATATCCTGAACATAAAAAGGATCAAATACGTTAACGTGAGTTTGATTCTTAAACTAAGAAGCAACAAATGCACGTTTTCCTTATTGGTGCACAACAGTTAGTTCCGCCCACCAAATATGTAATGGAAAATGCCTGAATTAACTGTTGTTGTTTATACGAGCCTTAAGCAGTTTTAAGTATTGAATAAAGGGAAAATGAATAAGGGTGCAGTCTGGGAATATTACCACTTGTTTTTACCACACAATATGCAAATTATTTAAAAAATTTTCCTCTGAAGCAGAACAACACTGGGTATCGTCTGACAAACACAACTAACCTTATTCGCCGGTTAAGAAAGCGGCAGGAATAATAAAAAAATATTAAAAGTTACTCTGCAAATGCAGCAGCTACAGTAATAACTCGCATACCTACAGCAGAAGGAATCAATTTTAAATGTATACGTCAAAAATGAACGTCAATCAGAATGGGACCGATGCCTAACAAACTATAAAGAAAAAATGGAGAAAAAAAATGAAGTATAAAAAGAAAATATTCAAATGAAGAATAGAAAAAAGATAAATAAGAATAAAATTATACAAACATAGAAAACGTTTAGCTGTAAAATGGAAAATGGAATGGAATTAAAAATGGAAAAAAAAACATCCCATCCTGAGCAAAACTGTGTTCCAGGTGTGCAAAATGTAAACCATGTGTTAATGTGCATTAATGTACATAATGATGTGCTACAGTTCTACTTATACACCACTCAGCACAGAGTGTTTAGTCCTTTGTGGTGTTCTGATTGATTGTCCAATCAGTGAATGAGACCAAATATAAAAGCCATGATGACTCACAGTGATGACAATCGTTATGTACCATCATGAAATTAAATCAACATGTCACACTTATCCAGTGTAATAAGTGTAAGGCGTGAGTTTTTCCTGTCACAGGTGAAGATGCCTAACAGTCTGGAGTATCAGCCTGTAGAGTGCGCTGTCGTCGTGAATGCGGCTGGTTTCAGCTCAGGGAAACTCGCCCGCATGCTCGGCATCGGACATGGCCCAAAAACCAGCATGGCTTCCATTCCGTTCCCTGTGGAACCTAGAAAGAGGTAATATTAGGTAATAATAATAATAATAATAATAATAATAATAATAATAAGATTCTGATTGATCAGTTTAGTTTTCTATAACAGCATGACGTACAATACAATAATCTGCAGGTACATTTACGTCGTGCATTGTCCTGATGGTCCGGGTCTGGAGTGTCCATTTCTGATCGACTACTCAGGAGTCTACATGCGTCGAGAAGGCCTCGGGGGAAATTACATCACGGGGATGTCACCAGAGGAGGTGTGGCTTGGCTCTGAGGCTCTGTTTAGAGCCGATTCATGAGTTAATCTTATATGTGTGAAACTCTTAGAACAGATTTATCAAGATTATTGATTAAAGTTCCTGTGCGGTTTGGTTTGTTTCGCCGCAACAGAGCGAGGAACCAGACTGCACTAATTTAGATGTGGACCATGAGTTTTTTCAGGAGAAAGTCTGGCCACTTCTGGCCCACAGAGTTCCTGCTTTTGAGAAACTGAAGGTGAGTGTTTCTAAACTTCTTATTGTGTGTGTGTAAGTGCATGATGTCAAATGACGCGTGCGCACTTCAGGCTGATGCAGAGAGCGAAAATGGATCTTTAACGTCTCTAATGAGACTTTTGCTTTACACGCACGCACATGTTAAAATAAACAGTACACACGCGCTGTACACACAAACATACAAACACAAAATAAAAGATGTTTTACGCACACACAGTGGTGTGTGGTCACAGTGTTATAGTAAACAGTACACGCATGATTATACCAGTGAGAGACGCGCACTACGACCCAGCAGGGGAGACGATTACCCACAATTCCGCAGCGCAAGAGAGAGAAAAACCGTTGGCTCAGTTGTGATCACGTGATGCTCGGAAAAAAATTTACTTTGGAGGGGAAAAAAAATTTGAGGCAAAAAAAAAAAAAAAAGTCTAACATGGTATGGGCGAAAAAAAAATTTAAGCTAGGAAATTTTTTTTGTTTGAAAAGTTGGAGATCCCGCCAAAAGTTGACTCTTAAGCGTTGTCGATTTAGTCCAGCAGAGATGGCAGCAATGCTCCTAAAAGCTTGATCCTTGTCCATGCAATACCGATCTAGTCCAGCGAGGGTCAGTAATGCGCCTAAAAGCTGCCTGCTAACCGCTAAAAAATAAAGGTAGAATGATTGGAAAATTATTCACTTCAACCACACATGATGCTGTGCTGCTTGTCTGTGTGAACAGTTTACAGTGACACCTATAGGATCATAAAGGAACTGCGCCAAAATTTTACCTCCTCAAATGGTGTATAAATTAACAAAAAAATAAAATAGAATAAGAAAATTATTTTGTAGGCAGTGTGGCGATATAAGAATTGCCACACAAAAGAATCTCGATAAATCACAGAAGCAATTTTCTCTATTCTAATATTGATACACTGGACGAAATAAACAGAACTGTAATGAATATTACACTAACGAGTACCAGATGTCTTTAATAGTCACAAAACTTGCTTTTTGTAGTTGCTTGGTGTGGTGGAAATTATTTAAAGAAATCAGAGGCTCAGTCTAAGTCACAATAAGAGAAGAAGATTTTATTAGAGACTGCGCAGGACGTCTCAGTCTCTCTCACACCATCACACACACACACACACACACACACACACACACACACACACACAGTGCATCTGTGAGAGAGGTACTTCTTCTCTCACTCTGCTTATATACACTGAAGATTACTGCATTCACACAAAATGTATATGTTGCTGTACAGATGTTTCCTGTCCTTCTCTCTTAAGCTGGGGTGTTGAAATTATGGATCACCTCACCTTGTAAGGGGAACCTGTTACTCTAGCAGTTATCTTGCAAACACTCCTGTCATCACTATAACTGCTAGGTAGCACCTTAAACTTGAACAATTTGACAGTATAACCAAGCATTTTCTTTACCATATAAGGTTATCCATTAAAATTTTCTACCACATTGGACACTGGGTCCATTATGGGAAATCCAGTGAAATAACCAGGGCTTAGCATTTGTCCAATAGATGACAAGACATGTCCTGTGATTCCTTTTCCTTAACATTTTTTTTTCTTTTTAATCAGGTGTCAGGAGCATGGGCGGGGTTTTACGACTACAACACCTTCGACCAGAACTGCATCGTGGGTCTGCACCCGCTGGTCAACAACATGTACTTTGCGACAGGCTTCAGCGGACACGGGCTGCAGCACTCTCCCGCCGTGGGCCGCGCTGTGTCCGAGCTCATCCTGGACGGAGGGTTCAAGACCATCGACCTGAGTGCCTTCGACTTCAAACGGATCCTGTACCAGGAGCCCATGCTGGAGAGGAACATCCTGTGAGCACAGAGGAGGAAGTGAGGAACGAGTGATGTAAAGAAATCTGGGGAGAATCAAGACGTTTTGTACCAAAGATCATGTACTCTTCACTGTCCTGCATTTCAGTAGCCTTGCTCAGAAAGAAATGACTAGTCACAGGAGATTCATTCTCATGTCCTTCTCAATATTTTATTCTGTCTCCCCTCATGGACTCTTGTGGTTTTGTGTGTGAATGAGTTTCATGTGAACTGAATTGCCTGTCAAAATAAGTAATTATGCAGCATTTTATACAGTATTTTGATCATGATTTAAAGAGTAAAGTGAACTGTTTCAAGTTTTACACGAAGTTATTGGATCACTCTGTGTAGTGTTTGTTTTATACCTGTAATTTGCCTGCTCTTTCGAGTATATAATAATATAATTATTGCCAATAATTTTGGAATTGAATATAAGTGGTTTAATTTCCAGTCTGTGTGCTGGAGAATTGACCATGGATGTGTTTTAGCATCGTAATAAAATTCAGGAGGAAAACCTGTGCAAGGAAAGATTTGTGCCTCATGTCTGAGTGGTAATCAAGTAAAGTTTGTGATCAATTTAAGAAAAGAGTATCATGCCGTGCCAATGTTATCCACAAGATGGCGACAAATCGATTTTGACGTTTGTAAAAATCACAGGCTGAATGCTAAGAATAGCTCCTTTTTTTTTTTTTTTTTACCAAAGAAGTTAACATTTATATTTGCCTTTTTCAGCACTTTTACTAATATTAATTTTGTACATACTGAGATTTTAAAAACGCAATTTCATTGGTTCGTTGAGATAATACTAACGATATTAGAATATGAATTATTGTAATTTTATATTAAATACACTAGGAATCAATTGGGTAATAACAATAATACCGTACCAGTGTTGACCAAAAGACGGCGACAAAGTGACTTTTGACATTCATATGAATCACAGGATGAATGGTAAAAAAAATAGCTTAAGATTTCAAATATAATTGAAGAAATAAAACTGTTGCTGGAAACAATGCGAATAAATAATATATTTTTTGTTGACCAGTAAAACTAGCATTTATATTTGCGCCCCCTCTTTTTTTATACTCCTTTACCAATATTAATGCTGTACGTGCAGAGATTTGAAAAGCGCAACGTCATTGGCTCAATCCATCACGTGACCAAAATGGCGGCGTCTCCAAAAGCTGGCAGTTGCAGCCCTCACGTAGCACAAAAGCGACCCAGATCCGAGGAAGGAGAATCCGCGGCGGCGAGATCCTTGTCGGGGTTTGAAGTTGTACGGATCCTCCGGGAATCTTCCCGGGAGAAAAACATTTTCGTACAAGGAAAGGTACAAACAAAATAAAAACGTGTGTGAGAAAGAGAGAGGCACCGAGTTAGCATGTTAGCTAACGTTCTGGAATTTACTTCGGGATCTATAAACCATATACAGTATATGACTATCCATCCATCCATCCATCTAGCTAGCTAACGTTGGGTTGTGCCTCAAACTGCGTTTCCTCTCCTTCATTAGTGCACTACTTGGTGTGTGTTAGTTTTCTACACCCTTTGTAGTGCACTATGTTTCTGATAATGAGGTGTTTAGGATACAGCAGGGTTTACAGTTAAGGTGCATAGAACCTGTGAGGCAAAGTTGTACATTTTAATATAGAATTAAAAAGTTATCAGTGTTTCTCACTGAGGTGTGAAATATAACTGCGGAACGAGCCGGCGTTAACTTCCAGCACAAAAGTGCTTTTTTTTTTTTTTTTTTAATCTTTGCTTTTTACACCTTATTTTCTGTCCTTTTTCCCTGTCACCTGAGGACCTTTGGGAAGAACATTAACACAATATTTAGCTTTATTGTGCAAACCTTCCTCTCCATCTACCCCAGGGGTGTCAAACTCCGTTCCTGAAGGGCCGCAGACCCGCAGGGTTTTGTTCCAACCCAGCTCCAACATATATGCCATGTAGTTTTCAAATTAGCCTTAATGATTTGATTAGGTGGATCAGGTGTTTTTAATTATGGTTGAAGCTAAACTCTGCAGGTCCTCGAGGGTTGGAACAAAACCCTGCGGGTCT
>JAAGKR010007190.1:22905-38273 GCA_011419295.1 Clarias macrocephalus | reverse complement strand
TATATATATATATATAAGACTTCCTTTTTTCCCAAACGCTCAACATTGTTGCACTGATCTTATAATAGTAACATTATGTGTTTTTTTTTTTTTTTTTATGTTTTTTTACGGTCTAAGTGTTTCACATCTGCTCAGTTACTGGGATTTTCACACACAACCATTTCTAGGGTTTACAAAGACTGGTGTGAAAAGGGAAAAACATCCAGTATGCGTCAGTCCTGTGGGTGAAAATGCCTTGTTGATGCTAGAGGTCAGAGGAGGATGGGCCGACTGATTCAAGCTGATAGAAGAGCAACTTTGACTGAAATAACCACTTGTTACAACTGAGGGATGCAGCAAAGCATTTGTGAAGCCACAACACGCACAACCTTGAGGCGGATGGGCTACAACAGCAGAAGACCCCACCGGGTACCACTCATCTCCACTACAAATAGGAAAAAGAGGCTACAAGTTGCACGAGTTCACCAAAATTGGACAGTTGAAGACTGGAAAAATGTTGCCTGGTCTGATGAGTCTGGATTTATGTTGAGACATTCAAATGGTAAAGTCAGAATTTGACGTAAACAGAATGAGAACATGGATCCATCATGCCTTGTTACCACTGTGCAGGCTGCTGGTGGTGGTGGTGGAATGGTGTGGGGGATCTTTTCTTGGCACACTTTAGGCCCCTTAGTGCCATCGTTTAAATGCCACGGCCTACCTGAGCATTGTTTCTGACCATGTCCATCCCTTTATGACCACCATGTACCCACTTTAGCACTGATGTGATATATATAAAGTCATACAGTAACTGTGTTAATACCATTTTGTTCCCATCATTATCATAATCATCAGCAGCAGCAGCAGTAGTCATGTACTTTCATTCTGTCCTGATGGTTATGCTGGTTCTCGCCTGCCTTTAGTCTTTCGCAATGGCTGAGTGTAAGATGAAGTTCATCAGTTTACCTTATAACACACTGCATTCTACATATTATTATCAGTGTTTGTGTTAATGAGTTTAAATCAGTTAATATTCACTGACTTAAACACTAAGTAGACACTAGTATGATGACTGGCTTGTAGTAGAAAGTTAAACTAGTTAATTAACTAGTTAGTTAATTAATTATTTAACCCTATAAATCCACCGGAACCAGGATATTGTTGTTTCACCTTCCAGAGGCATAAGATCCCTAATTACTGAGTATAAAGGAAAACAGCCTAATTGTCAAAAAGCAGGAGTCATGTAAGGAATTCAACCTCTTCTTTTATTTTAAGAAATCCTATTACATACATATAAGAGGAAAGAGATTTTTATGACTTGATAGTCTTTTAAATTTATCATAAGTATCAATATTTATTGAGAGTGTTAGATTTAGTATAATCATTAGATTGCAGTATAATCATGAAATACAATAAATCTTCTTTCATCTGCAGTTAGATTATTTAAATAGAATGTTTAAAAATGTTAAAATTCTTTGGAAGTAACATCAGTGAGGATCTCACATGGTGCCACAATACTCAACAGCTACTAATGAAATCCCAGCAACAACTGTACTTCTTAAGAAGGTTGAAGAAATTTGGCATGTCAATTAAAATACTCAGACACTTCTACAGGTAAACAGTTGCAAAGTGTAATCACCAGCTCAATTATAGTGTGGTTTGGGAATCACACTCCTCAGGAAATCCTCATTATAAAGGACAACATACATCCACAGAACAAACTATTCACACTTTTGCCGTCTGGAAGACGATAGAATTGTGAAGTCACGGACAAAATGACTTGCACATAGTTTTCATACACAAGCCATTAGTCTTCTGAGTCACCTAAAAATTCTTAAATACCTGAATCCCCCTTTATCTCCTATGTTTTTGTTCATGTTCCTTGTTCATGTTTTGTGTATGTCAGTGTGTGTTTTGTGTACTGTATGTGTATGATCCCATGTGTGGGCCTGGAGCAAGATAAGCATTTTATTGTACTGTTTAAACTGAGGTTCCCTTTCAAAGCTACACTCGATACTGCGCTTGAGGACGCTATGTGAAAAGGTCTTCACTGACCGGTTGTTGAAGCATGTGTGTCAAACACGCCAAAAACTTGGCCCGTACAACCTGAGTCAGGTGACGTCATCTGACCAGGTACACCTGGAGGTTATAAATAGGTCTGAACCGGAAACATCCTCAGGTCTTTTGTCTTCAAGGCTGTATTGTGTTTGCGTGTGTCTCTCTAACGTTACTGCGCGGCAGTTAAAAAATATATATATATATAATATCAGAGAATCTAGGTCTCATGGCACGTGTATCCATGGTGATATCCTGGGCCCCCTGCACATGGGACCCTTCTGTTGTGGCTGAGAGCCAGGGGATTTCATTTAAGGGCCAATCCCCTGAGCAAACAGGATACACGCCAGGGGCTTCGTACCCTTTCTAGGTGGTTCAGACCCCGGGTTTTAACTTTGGGCCCCACTCTAGGTCTCTGTCATTACGAGATTTTAACGACAGACGTTTTCCTTTGGGTTGGGGTGCGGTCTTGGATGGCTGTCCAGCTCAAAGGATCTGGAGAGGTCATCTTCTCGCATGGCACACCAGTTGCCTCGAAACGATGGCTTATTTCTGGCCCTGAAATACTTCCTCCAGCTGAGAGGCTACCATGTCCTAGTGTGGGCAGCACAATGGAAGTCTCCTATATAAATCACCATGGCGAATTGCGTCCACATCGCTTGAAAGAGCTAGCACAGCAGATTTTGCTTCAGGCTTAGGACAAGTTCTTGTCTCGAACAGAAGTACGTATGCCCTCAGATGGGATGATTTTGGACATATGGCAAACCATGTAGACCCAGTCCACTGCCAGACTGTCTCAGTGCTGGAGTTTCTGCATGAGAAACTGTCCTCAGGCCTAGGACAACAGTCCCTTTAAGGGACAAAGCTATTGTGTTCAAAGGTTGGCTGAGGCCCCTTTCGAAGCTCTAAACCTTTCGAACTTGTGCCTATTATGCATCCTCACCCAAATTATCTTCCGAAAATTCCATTTTTGATTATGCAACCAGTTGTTCTTGAAACCTTCTGTCCCCCACTGTCTAATGCTCAGGAACAGGAAGGATTTCACTTATTGTGTCCAGTATGTGCTCTACAGATTTACGTCCACTGCACTAGACAGTGGCGCAAAGGGGAGCAGCTCTTTATACGTTATGCCGCAACTGGGTGTACGACTGCTACTGGACAATCTAGGTCACATTAAAAGTGTGAGGGATGCTATTGCCCTAGCCTATGAGGTGCGTGGTCACACTTCACCTCTAGGAGTTAGGGCCCATTCAACTAAGGGGTTTGCAAGGTATTCCCTTGCAGCAAGTGTGTGATGTGGTAGGCTGGTTCCCTCCACCCACTTTTCTCAGAGTTTATAGTTTGGATGTCCATGCTACTCCATGCTTATGGTCCTAGAGTCAGCATCCCACAATCAGGTCTAGACTTCTTTGATGATTGTGCGCACACGCTACACAACTCTGGGGTCCAGACACTTCCAGTGCGGCGACGTTGGTATTCTCATTCCCATAGCGCTTTCGAGTGCAGCATCAAGTGTAGCTTTGAAAGGGAATGTCTCAGGTTACTTTGCTGTAACCCTGTTCCCTGAAAAGCGGGAACGAGATGCTGCGCTCTAATGCCGCACTGTAGGTGTGACTGGACGTCCTTTCAGACAAATTGACCTGAGGATGTTTCCAGTTCAGACCTATTTATAACCTCCAGGTGTACCTGGTCAGATGACGTCACCTGACTGAGGTTGTACGGGCCAAGTTTTTGACGTGTTTGACACACATGCTTCAACAACCGGTCAGTGGAAATCTTTTCCCATAGCGCTTTCGAGCGCAGCACCTCATTCCCGCTTTTCAGGGAACAGGGTTACAGCAAAGTAACCCGAGTCGTTTTTACTGTATACATGACAATAGATACTAAACTACAGAAACACAAATGTGGTAGCTCAGCACTGTGTTTACATCATTACTAGGACACACTTTAAACAAGACAAGAAAGTGATCTGAGATAAGGTCAGACTCTGAAAATATCTATCACTATATTCCTTACACTTAACCCAAAGGCCCAAAGGATATTATTAATTCCAAAGTGTGGCTTGCTTTATGAATGGGTCCTACTACACTAGCAGGACTCCCTACTGAGTCCAGAAAAAGGGGTTTACCTACTAGAAGGAAATGTAATATATTATATGTTCCCTCCTGGCACACTTTAAATGATTGTCCAAGAATGTATAGTCCTGGTTCCTGAGAAAACAAAGGTCAGCAAGTTGCTGGCTTGGCCTCAGGCACAGCTGGGTTACTTTCCATGATTGGGTTAAGCTTCTCACTGCTTTGTGTCATGGACGAGATAAGGGACTCAAGATGGAGATACACAGGCTAGGAGATGGCTTTAGATTTTCTGGAAAGCGACAGATTGATAGCTCACTTTGACGTAGCAAGTTTATTCCTACATAGTTTAATATTACATTCTCTTCATGATATGCAGAAACAAGCCCTGATATATATTAACTCTCTGGTGACATAGTGGCCAACAAGGCTGTCATATTTGCTTTATTCTCCCAACAAGAACACTATTTAGTATGCATCTTAACATTTCACTGTGTGTTAAAAGCACAGACCTATAAGACCTACCCTAATTCAATTCAATTTTATTTTATTTGTATAGCGCTTTTAACAATTGTCATTGTTGCAAAGCAGCTTTACACAATCAAAAGAATTGTGGAAGTTTTTATGAAACATGAATGTGTATGAATCAAAATGATAAGAGCAAAAAACTCTGTCAGATGGCAGTAGGAAAAAACTTTGAGAGGAACCGGAATCAAATGGGAATCCATCCTCATTTGGGTGATAACAAATAGTGTGTTAGGAGGCTGGAAGTATAACAGGAGATGTGTTTACGTTAATATGGAGTCCAGTTTGTTATTGGAAGCTTAGGTAGACTGTAAGAAACTCCAGTCCTGGACTATCGAGCGAATAGTCACAAGTCCTCCGAGAACAGCTGTCAGCATCAGTCGAGGTTAGGATGGTCTTCAGAGAAAGTGAAACCATCCCCAGTCACCACATGCATCCCAAGCAGACCATACGGGACATCCATGTGATGAGAGGAGAACAGGGAGAATAGGAGAGAGCAGAGGACAGAGGAGAAGGAGAGATAACAGTTAGGTCAGGTTATGATCACAGCTAATCAAATGCTCTGGCTGAACTTTGAGGTGTGATCTATGCTATAAGCTCACTCCACTGCATTTGATTTGTCTGATGCTAAGGGCTACAAAAAGGCCATATAAGTAATTTAAAACTTTGTCTTACATAAAAAAAAATAAATAAATAAATAAAAAAAAACATGAAAAGGAAAGGGGTGGACAGGAAGCAAATTGTCTCATGAGCTCATGGGCTTTCCCATCTACTTTTCTCAATTTGGAACAGGAAACATTTAGCATAATAATAATAACAACAATGGTAGAATCATAAGCATCCACACATGCTTCTGCACTCTGAACATTCAGGTCATTCGCTCACTAGTCCTCACTACACACCTGCTCTCATGGACATTATGCACACAAGTCACTCTAACCATGTCACTTTACTGCATATTTGCACCCCGCTGGACATTCCGTTCCTTATGTCCACTCCATTCCACATTTTCTACATTTTCTATTTTCTATTGTACAGTCAGGTATTTTTCCCACCTTCTTATAATTTCCTCATATCTTCCTTAATGTATATTTGTACCATACAGACATTTTATATATTATTTTATTCTTCTTAGCAAATTTTTACTTATATTTTTCAAATTTACTTTGTTTTAATATTTATTTTCTATATAGATATTTTTTGTTCTTATTCCTTCCTAGATAAATAACTTTCTTGTTTTTTTTTTTTTTTTTGTTTGTTTCTTTCTTGTTCTATGGTCAGGGCAGTTGCCTAAGCATTTCACTGCATATTGTACTGTGTATGATTGTGTATGTGACAAATAAAATTTGAATTTGAATTTGAATTTGATTTGATAATTTTATTGCTCATTTCCTGTTTGGTTTGTGAAGTGAGAACATGGATTATTATTATTTTTTTTTTTTTATCCTGTGAGTTGGCAAAATGTAAGAAAAAAAATAATAAAACAAGCGCAGTTATTTCTGTGTTCTAGGTTTCCCCTTATGTCTGACTGAGGATTTAACTTTTGTTTTTTACAAATAAATAAATGAAAACAAATAAATACACTGAATGACATGAAAGGGAAAGAGGTGGACTGGAAGCAAATTGTCTTATGAGCTCATGGGCTTTTCCATCACAACTTTTCCAAGTCTGGCATTTTAAATTAGTATGAACAAATCAAGAGAATAGAAAAAACAAGCATGATGAAAACAGGATATTTAAAGACATTTATATATAGAGAGAGAGAGATGACTTGATTCCCCAAACATTCCCAAACTTTTTTATCCATTGAACCGCCCCTAAATCAGACCACACACTCCTCCTACCAGCTTATAAAAGCAGTGCTGAAATCATATCTGTGTTAATACCATTCTGTTCACATCTTGATCATCATCATCATCATCATCATCATCATCATCAACAGCAGCAGCAGCAGCAGCAGCAGCAGCAACAGCAATGTCCTCTCATTCTCTCCTGATGTTTCTGCTGGTTCTCATCTGCCTTCATTCCTTCACAAGAGCCCAGCGTAAGATAAAGTTCACTATATTATTATTATTATTATTATTATTATTATTATTATTATTATTATTATTATTATTATTATCTGTATTTCTGATTGTTGATTTAAATCAGTGAATATGCACTGACTTAAACACTAATTAGATACTAATAAGATAACTGACATGTAGTAAAACTAGTCTGGTATCACTACTCACTATGCTGAAATATCTAAATAAATTACCAGGTTGGTGTGTGTGTGCGTGTGTGCGTGTGTGTGTGTGTGTGTGCGTGCGTGTGTGCGTGTGTGTGTGTGTGTGTGTGTGCGTGTGTGTGTGTGTTTGAGTGCTGTTAGTTTATTTTATCTATTCATTTTCATCACATCATAAATGAAGTGAGGTGGTACAGTGTTAAATCACATCAATCAGCATCTTTTAACAGAAATTATATTTCATGCTTACGAAGCCATGACGAATTCATTCATTCATTCATTTTTCTTTACAGATCCAAATGAAACTACAGAATGCTGTTTCAAATTCACCAACAATAAAATCCCTCTAAATCTCATTACTGAGTATAAACAAACCCAGCGTGGCTGCACAAAGCCTGGGATCATGTAAGTGTTGAAACATTTTAATGTAATAAAAGAATAAATTCTGTCCCATATATCAATTATTTTCATGGTTATCTAAAATCTAATCAAAATTTTATATAAAATAATAGTGAATCAACATGAACTAGTTTTAGTTCATTATAATAAATGTTTGAATGATGCTGTTGGTTTAGGACATGCAGGAGTGTTAAGGTTGGTGTTTGGATTATAGTTTATTCTGATGTAAATCTTCTCTCGTCTGCAGTTTTATCATGAAGAGCCGCCGTCGTTTGTGTGCAGACCCTGGAGTTCAGTGGGTGAAGGAGCACATGGATAAAGTTGACCTGAGAAAAACATGCGTAGAACATACGACCTTCAGTGCCCAAGAATTATCCAGTACCAAAATGAGTTAAAGTTTAAAAGTTATTTCATTCAATAGCTTGTGGCCATAAGTCCAAAGTGGAGGTGAACTAGAACTCGCACTGGGAAATTATCTAATTACACACACCTGCAAGCAATGTCAAAAATGATATTAATGTCATCTTGTAAGAGTCTCTCATTTAGCCATAATTAGCCAGTGACTGTTCCCTCGGTGTGAATTATACACTTAACTAGAACTTTACACAGCCTGTAGTTACTGTCACTGCTTTTATGTGTTTTTGACCTTTGCTGGTCTCTCATGATGTCTGATTTCGCCTTCCCCAGTTTATGCTGTTAGTAGATCAGTCGACCCGAGCCTGTTTTTTTTTTTTTTTTTTTTTTTTCTGATGCTGTACTTTGATTATGCGTTTGTATAGTTCCCCTGACTGGTGAAGTGTTTAATAAACTCCTTTTACTGAACCCGTATCCTCACCTCAATCCCACCTAACAGCAGGTTTGAACTAATCTTAACAGAGGGGTTAAATACATCCTCCATCATAAAAGAAAAAAAAAAAAGTACAAATGTATTGTTTGCTGAGGAAGCATTTCTATGATTTAGAAAATATTACAGTTATACGTCTCTTATAAATAACGTAAATAGCTTTACAACAAAATGAGCTACAAAAGTATTTATTTATTTTTTTAATGATTAAACCAATGTATTGCAAACTATCATATAATATTGTGTTCAGGTTTATTGAGTCTGGAAGAAAAAAAAAATCTGCAATTCTGCTAAAAACACAAATGTCGTTATGATATGACTTCCAGGCAAAATTGTTGAAGTCATATCAGTATTAATTTTATCAAAATGCTCTACTGTAACTCCACCTCTCACACGTTTGACACAATGGATAAATCATCCTGCAGTTGTGGTCGTGATTGTTTAAGGCCATGTCCACACGTAGCCGGGTATTTAGAAAAATATGTGAAATATAAAAATACGTGAGATTTTTCTTCTTTGTTTTTAAAAATAATTCTGTCCACACGACCTAAGGCTTTAAAAATATCTTTGTCCACATGTAAACGCAAAACGCACTGTTAAGTATTGTTAGGAGCCTCCTTAATCGACAGGGGGCCAATCAGAAGCCTCGACAACACGTCATTACCTGTTGCGCATCGTAGTAGTCCGACTGGGACTCGTCTGAAACCGTCGTCGCTGTCTGCAGCAGTGAGCTTAGTAGTACTGTACATTCAGGCATTTCTGTTCATTAACGTAAAACCGTAGAGAAAAATCTCTGTTTTTAAAAACACCCAGCTATGTGTGGACATGGCCTCAGTATGGTCTATTTGTTTGGTATCAATAATAAGCTGGTTGAATTTTTATAATAATAAAAAGCTCCAAATTCATGCTAGGATTGTGATTTTGCGGTGAGTCACAGCAATTAGTGAACTTAAATGAGATTAAGAAAATACGTGTTGAGCTTTTTTGCACATGAGATCAAGAGAAACATTATAAACAATATAAAACCTGCAGTTTGCAGCAGAATGAGCCTCTTCTACCAGTTTCCATTTGAACATTAATTCTGTGTTCATGGTGCATGTCTGCAATGTATAACATCTACTCATGCATCAACTGAAAGAAGAAGATAGACATTTAGACATCAAAAGACATCGTCCTGTGTACGTTGGGAGCCGTGCAACTGGTGCTATCCTGACCAACTGCATGACAACATCTGATATTTCATCATGGACAGCAAGTTAGAACAAAGAGTGAAAGTGAAATTCTGCATGAAACTGGGCATTTCTGGCACAGACTGGACAAGATATGGAAAGTTTATGGTGATGCTGCAACGAGTCATTCGAGGTATTTTAAGTGGAACGCAAATTGGAAAGGACTCAGTGGATGGACATTTAGGGGAAGTTCATTCCACCATCTAGGTGTCAAACCAGAAATCAGACTAAATGATTGTCTTACTTGTTCTCTGAAAGATGGTGGGACCAGCTGAACAATGGTATGTAAATAAAAGTAATGGTATATAAATGCTATAAATGGTATAAAAGATATAAAACACTTGAAACAAAGCAGTGATTGGAGGTTGGTTACAGTATTTATCCCACCGCTTCATTGCTTATTTGACTTGGCATAACTCACACAATGTTTTATTTATTTATTTATTTATTTTTCTTATAAAGCAGTCTTGAGGGGATCTAAAGGATCTAAACACACACACACACACACACACACACACACACACACACACACACACACACACACACACACACACACACACACACACAGTTGCCGTTAGTATTTTGTAGAGTGGAGTGTAAGAGCTCTACAGAAATGGAAACAGAGTGAGGAAGAGTCGGGGATAGACAGGAAGAGTCACACATGTCCCTCAAAATAATATTATATTTAGTTCAGTAAAATATAAAAAGTCTAAATTAGATTAGGGGTCACCAACTAGCAGACTGTTGTGTGGATTCAGAGCCAGACGTGTTGTTTTTTTGGCTGCTCGTACCAGTGCTTCACCACCACAGGCCATCACATGTGCAATTAGGCACAGGTTTTATGCCGGATGTCCTGCTGGGATCAGTTTAGCAGCTCTAAACATAAACCATGTTCCAGCATCTGTAGAAGAACTTCCTCATCTGTTTACTTAATCACATGCTACTGTGTAAATTATTTACAGGAAAGCAGTTTTTAAAAGGAGTTTTTTTTTTTTCACATGATATGTTTAACCACATTATTGGCTAAATAATAACAATAATACAATACTAAATTACTTATTGCCATGTAACAAGTTGGGACTTGGGAAGTATCTGTGGCTAAAATTTTGGGCCAACCGTTGAATTATTATTATTATTTTTTTTTATCTGAGCAGTGGCTATTTGGCCACTTGGCCAATCATGAAATTGTAAATTAATTGCAAAAATAAAATAAAAAATTAACAAAAAATAAATAAAATAATAATAATAATAATAATAATAATAATAATAATAATAATAATAATAATAATAATAATTAAAGACGTTTGGAGAGATGTAAGAGTTTATTCTCCGTTTATTAAAATGAGAAGACGTGTCTCATCTGTTCAGAGTCAGAGGTAAAAGTGATTTTGAATATTGTAAACAAAACAACAGCACATTACGTTGTTTTATTTATAGGCATTACTCTAAACAAGGTAATTTATGAAACAGTATATTTACAGTTTTTTTTTGTTTGTTTTTTAGAAATTGACTTCAGGCTGCTGTGTTAGTACGTGTCCCTATCATCACCCTGTTCATGTAAAAACCAGCCTCATGAAACGTGACAAATTTCATCATCTATGAACCAACACTCATTTAAATCACATTCTGCCCTTCCTTTTATGAGCTTATAATACCAGTGCTAAAGTGATATCCCCATCATCATCACCATCATCATCATCATCATCATCATCATCATCATCAACAGCAGCATCAACAGTCGTCATGTCCTCTCATTCTCTTCTGATCATTCTACTGGATCTCCTCTGAGATAAAAGATAATGATTTCCTTTATAACATGTTACATTATAGATAGTATCATTAATATGTAACAAATTATTAATAGCATAAAATATTATCACAAGATAAGTTCAAAGTATTTACATGTTAAAATCCGATGCACAATAGACATGAGTAAAATAATTATACATTAGCAAGAATTTGTAGTAATACAAATAATTCTCCTTCCTTCCAAACACCAACTTTACTATTTAAAAGACATTTTCCATTCTTCTGTTGTTGTTTTTTTTTTTTTGTTTGTTTATCAGTCTGTATTCAGAAATAAAAACAAATGAATACATTTTTTTTTTTATTAAAACTGCAGGCCACATATACTGTACAGTTAAGTGAATGTTGTCTAAGTGAATCTACTTTGTTTCTATAATTAAGGACATATTTCACATATCTGTACTGTACTTTAAATAATTAAACAGCACTTATTTATATGAATTGTATTTAATACACTTTAATATAACCTCACTCAAAAGCACACTCTTGTTACTCTCATCAGCTTATATCACCAGTGCTGAAGTCAAATCTGTATCAATACCATTTGGAATTTTTTTTTCCATCATCGTCACCAGCATCATTATCAGCAGCTGCAGTCATGTCCTCTCATTCTAGATAACTGACTTCAGAATCCAGCTGGATTCTTCTCTGGATGCCTGCGGATCCTTGCTGGGTTTGCCTCTGTCTACTGGAGTTGGCACAATCTCCAGAAGGCTCACGATGGGGATAAGAAGAAGGAACAGGTGGAAAAAAATTAGCATAGCTGTCGTTCAGGATATTAGCAGCATTAGATGAGAGTGTGCATTTAAAATGTACTGGAGTACGAGGTTATGGGAAAAATTATGTGTATGCAGGAGACGTGCCTTGAGTCTGTGTCTGAGCCCCGAACATTATCAGGAAGGCTATTCCAAAGCTTAGGAGCTAAATATGATAACAATCCACCCCATTTTGTGTACTGTGATATTTTAGGAACTACCAGAAATCCAGAGTTTTGTGATCTTAGGGAACGTGGTGGATTGTAACGTGTCAGAAGACTGGCTAGATATGTGGGAGCTAAACAATTTAGAGGCTTTATGTAACTAATGCTAATTTGTAATCAATTCTAAACTGAACAGGTAGCCAGTGCAGGGATGATAATATTGGGGTTATATGATAAAAAAAAAAATCTTGATTTGGCGGCTACATTTTGGACTAACTGTAGCTTGTTTATTGGGGATGCAATGATTTGGTTAATAACCTACTGAAGGATAGGAATATATTCAATGATGGAAACTTCAAAGCACATCAGTAAGTCACTTTGGACAAGAGCGTTTGCCAAATGCCTAAATGTAAGCTGCATGTCTTCCCAGTTAAAAAATCAATAAACTTTTTTTTTCCCACAAATGCAAATGAATAGTATTATAATCCTTCTAAGTTTCATTATGGGGTATAAACTTACTGTTTAACTGTAATTGTAACGTAGCCTGTTTAATACCTGAAATCATGTGAGTCTTTAGTTCTCTATTTAATTAATGAGTAAATTATTATATAAATTATTATAAAATAAATATATATATGTAATATAATATCATTTTTCATCATAATATATTTCAAAAATATCATGAGTTTCAATACTGTCTTCTTCTGTCTGTGCAGACCCCAAAGTTGTGGGTGTAACAGAGATAAAATTAATCAGTGTATTGGTTGAGTCCTTGACCCAGTAATACAATGTTAGTACAAAAGTACAAAATGTACTTTAAAGGCAACATTTGCTGTATTTGGACAGGGAGTTTAATGTGATGATGATAACTGCTGTTTATATTTCATTTACATGGTAGCATTAGCAAATGGCAGATCATGTATCCTGATGTGTAGCGGGGGACCTAAAGTCAGTGCTCCCCAAATTTCACCAGCATGTAAAATGTGCTCCTATGGAAGAAAACACACTGGACAAGGTCTACTCAAACATCAACAGTGCAAGACCACACCTGGGCCAGTCTGACCACATGTCCTTACTTTTAGTCCCTATTCTATTCTATTCTATTCTATTCTATTCTATTCTATTCTATTCAATGGTATTAAGATCTGAACTTTGACTTGGCCATTCCACTTATTTTCAGCCAGTCCTTGGTTGATTTACTGGTACATTTTGGGTCATTGTTATGTTTTATGGTCCAATTCCGCTTCAGCTTTAATTTTCGGACAGATGGTCTCACATGTTCCTCAAGTACCCTCTGATACACAGTAGAATTCATGGTGGATTCTATGATGGTGAGCTGGCCAGGTACTTCTGCAGCAAAGCAGCCCCAAACCATCCCACTTCCACCTTCATGCTTCACAGCTAGTATGAGGTTTTCATCCTGGAAGGCGGTCTTTGGTTTACACCAAACATGTCATCAGTTCTGGTGTCCAAATAAATAAAAAAAATGGACTCATCTGTTGAAAGAACATTATTCCAGAAGTCCTGGTCTTTGTCAACATTCTCTCTGGCAAACTTCAGTCTGGCCTTGATGTTTCTCTTAGAGAGCAAAGGTTTCCTCCTTGCACACCTCCCATGGAAGTTAAACTTGTGCTTTTTAATTGTAGAGGCAAGAACTTTCACATCAACAGTAGCCAGAGCCTGCTGTAGGTCCTGCATGAGGGTGTCCTTTTTCCTCAGTTAAAATATGCATTTTGTAGAATTACATTTACAAAAGATCTTGAAAAGAGATAAAAGCGCCCACAGGTGCAATCTGTAGGTGAATTTACTGCATGTGCAATCTTACTAAGAGCAATAGCCTTACCTGTAAATCCCTTTGTGCACAAAGCCGTGATTAACTACCACTGAGTGTTAACACGTGGACTTAGTTAAATACAATCGACTGCGCATGCATCTGATGAAGCTAAACAGATTGTAGGAGTGGAGCTTTACTTTAACTAACTGAGAAAACTATTCAGTGTCCCAGATCTGACCTGCATGTTAACTGCTCAGAATAATGTTTATCAGTCAGACTCGATTAATGCCCTCGTATTAACAGATATGAGCACATTAAACATCTCAGCCTTGTCACTGAATAGATTAAAATGAGTTATTATTAAGATCACCTATCATTAGAGTCATAATAAATCATAGTGCCTTTTTTAGTCAGATAGAGTAGCTACTTTTTGGCTTGATCAATAGAGGACTGCTAATTTTACTGATGACATGTTTTACTTCAGGTATTTATAATTTTACTGAAGTACAGGATGTGTGTACTTTCCAAAATGTACTATTATATCATTATTACACACTGAGCAAGCCACAAAAGGTCGAGGATGGGACAGGAAGTGCATTATGTCATGAGCTCATGGACTTTCCCATGTACTTTGATGAAAAGATCCTGCAAAAGGATGAGATTAGCATAATGGTATCATGTAAGTTGAAATCCCCCCTTGTCATTTGGACACATAGACAATCATATATTCACATATATCTATGGTATGTTTATATACACAGTACGTAGTCCCCCTGAAAGCCTATTACCACCATGCTCACCGCAAAACGACAGTAGCCAAAATAAATCAGTCCCATTTCAAAGTCATTCGTGAAATGACTGCCAGGTGGCGCAAAGTGACATTTTCACTTGCTGCCGTTTTTAAATACAATTAGAGCTTAAGTCATAAAAAATATGTTGTATTGAAGAAATACTACAGTGATGGTAATTTCCACATCTGAGTACTTTATACAACAAACGTGAAAAGAACCAGAGCTTGTGACACAAAACCTTTATCAGCCTCTTTCAGCATCAAAAAATTATAATTAAAAAAAACATAAAGTAAAAGTAAAAAAAGAGTAAAAGAATAGAGCGTTTCAGGGGTGAGCAGCACAGCTGAGCTCCTACTCCGTTCTCTCCTTCTCATGCCCACACCTCTGCACCGCACACACTGGGGGAGGGGCGGCAACACTTAAAGGGCCATGTACATAAAGTACAGAGCAAAAGTTTGGACACACCTTCTCATTCAAAGAGTTTGAATTTGTATTATGGCAAGAAAAAAGCAGCTAAGTAAAGAAAAACGAGTGGCATCATTACTTTAAGAAATCAAAGTCAGTCAGTCCGAAAAATTGGGAAAACTTTGAAAGTGTCCCCAAGTGCAGTCACAAAAAGCATCAAGCGCTACAAAGAAACTGGCTGACATGCGGACCGGCCCAGGAAAGGAAGACCGAGAGTCGCCTCTGCTGCGGAGGATAAGTTCATCCGAGTCACCAGCCTCAGAAATCGCAGGTTAACAGCAGC
>JAAGKR010007190.1:0-21654 GCA_011419295.1 Clarias macrocephalus | reverse complement strand
CATCAAGCGCTACAAAGAAACTGGCTGACATGCGGACCGGCCCAGGAAAGGAAGACCGAGAGTCGCCTCTGCTGCGGAGGATAAGTTCATCCGAGTCACCAGCCTCAGAAATCGCAGGTTAACAGCAGCTCAGATCAGAGAGCAGGTCAATGGCACACAGAGTTCTAGCAGCAGACACGTCTCTAGAACAACTGTTAAGAGGAGACTGTGTGAATCAGGCCTTCATGCTAGAATGAAACTAATATTACCTGTTCAAATGATTACGGACCAGTTGCACTCATTCCCATACCAGCAAAATTTTTGGAGAGGTTGGTGATTAAGCGCATCAAGGATGTTATACCACCCACACTGAAACATTACCAGTTTGCATACAGAGCCAACAGAACCACAGAGGATGTAGTGGCTATTGTGCTCTATCACATGTTGGAACAAAAATATGCATGCTAGGCTTCTTTTTGCGGATTTTAGTTCAGCATTTAATACCATTTTGCCAAATAAGTTCCAAATTAAGCTCTGTAAGCTCGGACTAAGCACTGTATTGTGTAACTGATAGTCCAGTTTCTTTTTAACAGATCATTTACAGTGTGCGAGTAGATAAAAGCATATCATCCACAGTGCTCATTAACACTGGAGTCCCCCAAGGGATGTGCTTAACCCTTTACTTTATAAACTATACACGCATGACTGCTGCGCCGCCCTTCCTTCTAATTACATCATTAAATTTGCTGATGACATCACGGTGTTAGGCCTGATCACTTACAATGATGAGTCCTCATACAGAAGGGAGGTGGAACATATGGCAGCTTGCTGTGGTGCCCTCAACCTGGCCCTCAACATCAAGAAAACCAGGGAAATGATTGTGGATTTTCATAAGGGCACAAAGACCATCTACTTACCACTTTCTATTGGAAATGGGACGGTCGAGAGGGTTACCAGCTTTAAATTTCTTGGCATAACTGTGACAGAGGACCTAACGTGGGGCAATAACATCAACTCTGCCATAGGGAAGGCCCAGGAGTGTTTCTTCTACCTGAGGAAACTGAGAAGAACTAATCTTTCTCAGCAGCTTATGGTGAACTTTGATCGTTGTACTATAGAGAGTGTGCTGACATATGGACTCTTGGTGTGGTTTTCCAGCTGCACTAGGGCGGAACAACAGGCCCTATAGTGGGTAGTGAGAGCAGCGGGGAAAATCATCGGGACTAATCTTCCGGAGATCTACACTACACGCTGCCTTTGTCGAGTGCACAACATCCTGCGGGATCAGCATCACCCTGCACATCACCTGTTTCAGCTACTGCCCTCAAGTAGAAGATACAGGTCGATACGGGCCAGAACCACCAGACTGTCCCACAGCCTTTTTCTTACTGCTGTGAGGCTGCTGAATGATAAGAAACCTCCCTCTCAGAATTTGCGCCCATTTGTTCTTGTATATTATTACAAATCATTACAATAACTGTAAACTGGACGTTGCATTGATGCAGCACACACAATACATACATACACACAAGATCGTGGTTTGTGTCCCTCCTCCCTTTCCTTTTATATTCTATATCCTCTATATCCTACCTCACATAGCCGTGATATGTATTGCATTGCTGCACTAGGGTTGCACTTTATTACTAGGCAGGAAATGTTGCCAAATGATATCTCGTTGTTATTTATACTTGTTTTTAACAATGACAATAAAATTGAATTGAATTGAATTTAGTTCTGGACTTTGACTTTGAGCCATTCAGCAGTGGACATGCTTGTGTGTTTTCAATCATTGCCCTGCTGCATAACCCAACTGCACTTGAACTTGAGGTCACAAATTGATGGCCAGACATTCTCTTTCAGGATTTTCTGGTTGAGTGCAAAATTCATAGTTCCATCAGTTATGGCAAGTCAACCAGCATCCAGCCTCATTACACTACCACCACCATGTTTGAGTCTTCCTTTTATGAAAACCTAATGTAACAGGATACACACCTTCCAAAAAGTTAAACTTTTCTTTTTTTTTTTTTCTCATCAGTCCATGAAATATTTGCCTTAGTCTTTATTATCTACTTTTTGGCAAATGTAAGATGAGCTTTTGTGTTCTTTTTGGCCAGCAGTGGCTTTGCCTTGAAACTCTCGCATATGCCATTTTTGAGTACAACAATTACTTTTTAATATTAATAAATTTCTTTTTTTAAACAAGTTTCATTTAAAATTGTATTTATTTGGGTTAGGTTTGTTTAAAATAAAAATTTGTTTGATGATCAGATTGTTTAATGACAAATGAAGGCAAAAAATAAAAAATAAATAAAAAATAAATAAAAAAGGCACTGCTCTCCAGACTTGGAGTTTGTTACAGTTAAATGTAGACCCTTTTACCTCCCGAGAGAGTTCACTCTGATCATGTTAACCGCACCATACATACCACCTGATGCTAATGCTAACTCAGCTGCAGGACTTTTCTACAGCAACATTAGTAGAGAGCAGGACAAGTATCCTGAAGCTGTGAATGTTATTGTTGGGGACTTGAATCATGCTGACTTAAAACCCATGATCCCTAAATTACATCAGCATGTGAAATGTACCACTAAAGGAGTGACAACGTTGGACAAGGTGTATTCCAACATCAAAAAGGGCTACAGGGCTATCCAGCTACCACACCTGGGCCAGTCATCCCTGCTCCTAGGTCCAGCATACATCCCGCTAAAAATGCAGGCCCTGGTCACTAGGAAAACTATTAAAACTTGGCCCAAAGATGCCTATCAACAGCTGCAGGACTGCTTTGCAGGAACAAACTGGGATGTTTTTGACCACACAGACCTGGATGAGTATAGAACAGCTGTTTTGAGCTATATTAAATACTGCATTGACAATGTCACTGTGGATGAAAGCGTCTGGGTTTATCCTAATCAGAAACCCTGGATGATCAGAGGTCTACGGATCTACGGAGGATGGTAGCCACTACTCTGTCTCATGCCGCAGTCTCCCATCTGGAGCAGCCGGGGAATTATGTTAGCCTGCTGTTTGTGGATTGTTTTTTTTCTGCATTTAATACCATACTTCCACACAAGCTGGCACACAAACTCACAGGCCTTGGACTATCAAGTTCCATTTTTAGTAGATTTTGGATTTCCTGTCAGAATGCTCTCAGAGGGTCAGGGTGGGCATGCAGGGTGGACATATTAAAGGACCCCCCTCACCCTGACCACCCTTTGTTTGAGCTGCTGCCATCAGACAGGAGATACAGGACTCTAAAGGCAAGGACAAAAAAAACAAAAACAAAAAAAAAAACAGTTTTTATTACAAAGCTTTGAATGCCGCTGGAAGAAAATAGAATGTGTGGTACAGTATGTCCGTGGAATAGTGGCAGAATGATTGTATGACTATCAGACGCATGATGGATGTGTGGATTTTTTATTTATTTTTTTGTCAATTGTGTGTGTGTGTTCATTAAATCCGTGAACAGCACCCTGAACATGCATCTGTCACACAGTGAAATGATCATAACCTCTGACTCTGACCTCTGTTTTGGTTTCTTAACATTCCAAACTGGCAAACTGAGAACCCTAGGAAAATGAAAGACTATTTAAACAACAACAACAACTTGTTAACAACAGTGGTGACAAAAATAAATAAATAAATAAATAAATAAATAAATAAATAAATAAATAAAAATCAGTGATCTTCTGTGAAATAAAAGTATTTATAATGTTTAAAACATTTTGGGACCGTGAAATGTCACTTTATTAACAAAAACTCACAGTAGGGTTTCACCCTCTGCCTGATCCACGGGAAAATCTCCTCATGTATACACAGGAAACACCAAACAGCCATGTTTGGCTCAGATGTGCCACTGTACAGCTGCCAAGTTCTTGGAGTAATAAAAAAAATAAAATTCATGACCCATGATGAAATCATTACTGAGCAGAATGTTTTGTTAGAGCAAATATTATAATATACACAAGACAGGTGACTTAGCTAAGGAGTCGTACACTATGGTCAATACAGGAGCAGTCAGAGTTTTAGAATCAATACACCAACCTGAAGGAATAATGATGTTTATTGCTGTTATAGTTATATGTTATTGTTGCTAATGTTATAATTATCCTGAGATTACGCTGGATGTGTTTCCTACAGTGGTGGAAACCTTGATGGAACAGGAAATCACTCTGTGGCTTCGAATGTGTTAGAAGGTGGTATGTTCAGCCAGTGATCATGACAAGTGAAGAACAGTCACAAACGAGGACAGTAACACAGAGAAGATGATCGATGACAGCAGATTAAAACTTGCAATGATTAAAATGAAACAAAAACAATTTCTGGATAAGCAGAGAGAGCAAATCTTACATTTTACCCCAATACGATCTAAACCCGAGCCATGAGACAGTTCTGTGTCTTATTGTCTCCTAAAAGTTCCGCCATCAGGTTATGATAAACTGGCTGCGATATTGTGTCACTTCCTGTTTTGTGGGAATGTCCCGCATCACTTAACATCGCCTATTTGTACTTATCACACCAACAGGGTGGAAAGTGCAACATTAGGCTGAATTACCTCAGACTCACACTCACTTGGCCCAAGGCATGCACTAATGTTTTTAAAAGGAAATCCTCATGAAGGCCCCCTCACCCTCACTGTTTCCCTGACACCAACTCAACCAACTCAGTCACCGACTATATGAAGTACTAATCAACTTTTTCAGAAATTAAAACTTTTGAAGATTTAAGAGGTCTGTATACCATATAAATAACAGAGGATAATGTTCTTGGTGTTTACCAGAGGAATAAAATTGCACGCTGTATGTAAACACAAACTGGCAAGATAGAGACAAAATGTTGAATTCCTGACGCATGATGAAATCATTACCCAGTGGATTTGTTTATCTGTTAGAACAGGCCACTTTACGTAATGTATGTAATTCTGAAGTTTCCATTGGGTAGCTTCACCTTAATGTTCAGTGTTCAAAGCTTATCAGCTGATTGCTCCCATATCATGAAATGTGAGATGATTAATATCATATGATTAACTACAATTCAGTGTTAACACTTAGATCTGGGTGAATACAATTCATTTATATGCAACTGATAAAGTTAAAAGACTTAGGAGGTGAATATATATACAGTGGAACCTCAGATTGCGAGTAACACGGTTTTGCGAGTGTTCTGCAAGACAAGCAGATTTTTTAAAATAGATTTTAACTTTAAAAACAAACAAGTCTCCGTATCATGTAGCACGCATGCGCTTCTTATTTTAACACCAAGCGTCATGTGATCACAACTGAGCCAATAGTTTTTCTCTGGTGCACACTTCGGAATTGTGGGAAATCGTCTCCCCTGCTTGGTCTTAATGTGTCTTTCAAAGGTATAATCAACATAAGTGCACACGTGTACTGTTTACTATAACATATGTGTGTACGCGTGTAAAGCAAATGCAAGTCTCATTATAGAGGTTAAAGATCCATTTTCTGTCTCTCTCTCTCTCTCTCTCTCTCTTTGTGTCAGCCTGCACTTTGTGTGTGAGGAAAGGTTTCTGAGTAAGATGAGAAAAGGGAGAGGGGAGGGTCTCAATCCTCGTCTCCTCTTACTTTAGCTTCACACACAAACACAAACACACATAGTTACACAGCGCCTGATGCACAAACACACACATACACACACACACAGCGCATGTGCGCACAAACACTAACGGAAACACTTATCTGTCGGGATCTATTATTACTTTTTTTGAGTTTCCATTAATTCTTATAAGGAAATTTGCTTTTATTTACAAGTGTTTTGTTATACGAAATATGGAACCAATTATGCTCACATTTCAAGGTTCCACTGTCTTATAGATGCAGTGCAGACCAAAAGTTTGGACACACCTTCTCATATCTAAGTAAAGCTAAGTAAAAAAAAACGAGTGGCATCATTACTTTAAGAACTGAAGGTCAGTCAGTCCGAAAAATTGGGAAAACTTTGAAAGTGTCCCCAAGTGCAGTCACAAAAAGCATCAAGCGCTACAAAGAAACTGGCTGACATGCGGACCGACCCAGGAAAGGAAGACCGAGAGTCGCCTCTGCTGCGGAGGATAAGTTCATCCGAGTCACCAGCCTCAGAAATCGCAGGTTAACAGCAGCTCAGATCAGAGAGCAGGTCAATGGCACACAGAGTTCTAGCAGCAGACACGTCTCTAGAACAACTGTTAAGAGGAGACTGTGTGAATCAGGCCTTCATGGTAGAAGATCTGCTAGGAAACCACTGCTAAGGACAGGCGACAAGCAGAAGAGACGCGTTTGGGCTAAAGAACACAAGAAAGAACACAAGAAAGAAAACTCGCTGAATGAGAAGGGGTGTCCAAACTTTTGCTCTGACATGTATATATATAAAATTAGTCCGACTCATTTAACGCCCTTCTATAAATAGATCTGAGCCCATTGGACATTACAGCCTTTGCTTTTGTAACTATATTCTAGCATATCATATCATAGCACTTTGGTTTTGTAAGATAAGTACTTGTATTGAGGAACAGATACCTTATAATTTTATTAAATTTATATTTTACTTCAGGTATCTCTAATTTTATTAAAGCACAGAATTTGTGCATTTCCTATCATGTAAGCGAGCTGCTGCTCTTAGTGCTTTGTTGCTACACACAGCAAGCCATGATTTAAGCCCAATTCTATTATACAAAACTTGTGAAAATGGGATCTATTCCTTACATTAAAGCAGTGTGTAAATATTATGGACTTTTTTTTTTTAATTTAACCTGAAAGTTGACAAAAGGCATCAAACATGGGCTCCACACTTTGCACTGATTTTTGATGGCTTGGTTAAAAATCCATCATCAAACCAAATACCAAACCTGGTATTTTAAATTAGTACAACCCACTTAAGGGAAGGAGAAAAAACAAGAATGATGAAGGCTAAATATTTAAAGACATGTGTAGAGAGAGGGACGACTTTATTCTCCAAACATTCCAAAAGGTTTCTATCCATTGAACCGCCCCTCAATCAGGCGACTCTCTCCTCTTCCTACCAGCTTATAAAGCCAGTGCTAAAGTCATATCTGTATCTAATACGATTCTGTTCACATCGTGTTCATCATCTTCATCATCATCATCATCATCACCAGTATCAGCAGCAGCAGCAGCAATGTCATCTGGTTCTCTCCTGATGTTTCTGCTGGTTCTCACCTGCCTTCAGTCCTTCACAACATCCCAGGGTAAGATAAAGTTTACTATATGTTACTTTATACATACTGTATTATTATTACCTGTATTCATAACTGTATGTATATCAGTTAACATGTAATTAGTAAACACTAAGTACACACTAGGACGATTGTGTGACTTTTAGTAAAAAGTTAAACTAGACTGGTGTCACTCCTCACTACTACTGTAAGTACTCACTATGTTGAATCCTCTAAAAATATGACCAGGTTCCTGAAATTCACCAGCGTTAATAAACTATTCTCCCTGTGTGTGTGTGTGTGTGTGTGTGTGTGTGTGTGTGTGTGTGTGTGTGTGTGTGTGTGCTGTTACACAACAATGAGTGATTTTTATTTGTTTTACTTCTTAACATCACGTCTAAAAACAGTGAGGTGGTACAATGTATATATACATCAATCAGCATGTATTAATGAGACATAATCTCATGTCTTTGTTTAAATGTAAACAAACTGATTAATTATTTATTTATTTCACTACAGACCAACAGTGTTTCACATGCAAGCGCAGAATCTTTCTACCTGGCATTGTTGAGAAAATGGATATTCGGGTTAACTGTACAACATCTAAAATTGGGTAAGTCTTTAACCGTCTATTTTAATGCAATAAACAAAATGATTTCCAAACATTAATGTTTTAATTGGCAATTAAAATATAATAGAAATTTTATTTTAAAAATAGTTTGAATCACCATGATATTACTTAAGTTTATTTTAATGAAAGTTTGAATAATGTTATTGGTTTAGGACATGTGAGGGTGTTTGGTCATTTGGTCATTTTGGGACATTTGGTGCTTGGATTCAAATTTATTCTGATGTGAATCTTTTTTCATTTGCAGTATTTTCATGAAGAATGGTAGTTGTGTAATCTTTGATGGAAAGTGGCCATTGTGTACATGAAGACCTTCAGTGTGTGCAAATACATAAAACTGACCAACAAATACCAGGTGAAACCGCACCAGCTACAAGCAAGGTGGAGGAAACTAGACCTACATGGCTCCAGATGCCTCGGGATCACCTGATGTCTAATTAAACACACCTGCAAGCAATTTCACCAATGGCATGAATAGAATCTTGAAAGAGGCTCGCATTGTTAAGTTCGCCGTTAACGAGCCTTTAGTTTGTCGCTGCCTTTCTTTGTTTTTGACATTTACTGATCTCTCTTGATTCTCATTTCACTTTGCTCAATTTATGCTGTTAGTAGATCAACCCGAGCTTGTTCCTTTCGATGCTGTACTTTGAAAACACATGTTGGTTTTGTTTGTCTGATTAGTCCAGTGTTTAATAAACTCGTTTTACAGCACTCGTGTCCTTGAGTGTGAGAAAACTAAGTCACTAACTGCTAAGATCTACTCCCTGGTCTGATTCGACATGGCCTTTGTATGGGCCACATGACGGGAGCGCAGCATCTAGAAATCGACTTCCAGGCCAGGTGCATTTGCCGACCCCACCTCCTTCACATAGACACAGCTTTTGCAGGCAGCACGCTGTAAGTGAAAAGCGATGCCTAATGTGTGTACACTGGCTATTAGCCCGTTATCACACACACATAATAATCACTAAAGAAACCTTTAAACCACTAAAGAGAATTTCCTCTCATATTTAGCTGCTTCCACGTCAATCACTATTCAATACATTAACTAACAATCTGCTGACTGTTAATGAGACTCGTTCAGAATGGTCCAATCACATGAGCCCAAATATTTAAAAACAATATTGATTCGCTAAGAACAAAGGCGGGAGGGTTCAGGGCACAAAGTGCTGCGCCCCAAGGATGATTTGACAAAATCCAATCAGAGCTCAGCCTCAAGTCACATGCTTTTCAAAAATGTACGTGCTACATGGACACTCGTTTGTCCGGCGTTTAGATTTTTTTTATTGTAAATAAATTATATTAAGATATACAGAGGACTATTGTGATTAAATGACTTTATTTCATCATTAAAAGAAATAATTATTATGTGAAATAATTACATGTTAAAGTAGCATTCTTCTCTGCCTAACTTTAAGGAGGGCGGCGCCCCTGCGCCACGTATTGACCGGCCGCCACTGTATTTAAGTTGACTCTACTTAAATGAACATTCGTGTCCTAGTCTTGATTATTTAAAGCAATTAAGTGTGTATGACTTTAAATATTACGTTTGGACTGTTTTACATTTAAGTTGACTCTACTTAAACAAATAAAGTTTTTGTACCATCAATTACTTAAACTGAGGGAAAAAAAAAGAAACTGGGTGATTTTCTGGTTTTGTATAATATTTAATAAATTTTAAGGTGGGAATGTGAAAAGTTCATTGACCTTCACTTGGCTAAAGGCAACCAAGATTCTCTTTGATGCCACTTTACAGCTGCCAATATTTCATGAGAAATAAGTTCATGACCTATAATGAAATCATTACTTAGTGTTTTGTCAGTGCAAATATTAAACAAGGACAGTTTGCAGCACATAGCTGATTTAGCTAAGGAGTCACACGCTGTAATCAACCAAATTTTACTACATTTAGAATCTATAGATCAAAGGGAATAACTAATTATGGTTATTGCTGTTAGTTACATATTATTGTTGCTATAGTTGAGTTTGTGCTGAGATCACATTGGATATGTTTCGAACAATTGAGGAAAACTTAAAGGAACACAAAATCTCTCAGTGGCTCAGACTATGTTAGGAGTTGATTATATTCTTCCAATGATCACCACAGATAAAAATCAGTCACAAATGGGTACAGTTTAAAACTTTATTTAAAATGAAACAAAAACGGCCTCTAAGTGGCGCTGTGGTTATGTGTCATATGGAGGTCGTGAGTTCGATCCCTAGGGGATACAGTAACCTCTCTCCCCCGAGTGTGTTACGCCAAGCAGTTTGAAAAGATGTGGTCGGCTGGTGTCACGTGGTTGGAAAGAAACACATGATAGTCTTCGGCCTTCTCGACTGAGTGGTAGTAGCAGCCTTAATGTGGAGCACCTTAGTGACAGGGAATTAGAAATTGGATATGACTAAATTAGGAAGAAAATCAGGGAAAAATCCAGAAAAAAAAAAAACATAAAATTAACAAGTTTGGGTTGAGCAGAGACAAACACACATCCTACTTCAATACATCATGTGACATCTAAACCTGAGCCATGAGACATTTTTTTTGTGTTTTATCCACACTAATCCACTCCTAAAAGTCCCACCATCAATGTATGATAAACTGTGTGCAATATGGTTTCCTGAAACTTTTCAGGAATCAGCAATTGTGTCCCTTCCTGTCTTAATTTCCTGCATCACTTAGTGTAGCTTATCACACAAACAGGGTGGAAAATGCAACATTAGGCTGAAATGCCTCTCACTCACTTGACCAAAGACACGTATGAGGCTTTTCAAAAGGAAATGCTCAGGAAGCCCCTCTCACTCACACTGTTTCCCTGACACCAACTGAACCAACACAGTCACCGGCTATATGAAGTATCTAATCAACCTTTTCAGAAATGAAAACATTTGATGATTTACGAGGTCTGTACACAATATAAATAACAGTCGGTAGTGTCCATTTGTTTACCAAAGAAATAAAATTGCATGCTGTATGTAAACACACAAGGGCAAAACAGCCAAATGTACATAGACAGGGTTAGATTAGAAATAAAATGTGGAATTCCTGATGACATCATTACCCAGTGGGATTAGTTTTTAGACCAAACACTGAACAAGGCCAGTTTACGTCAGTTTTGTCACATGATGGAGGGAATCTTGATGCAACAGGAGATCTCTCAGTGGCTCATACAGTGTTAGACGTCAGTCAAGTTCATCCAGTGAGTACCTCAGGTAAAGAGCAGCCACAATATAGGCCAGGAAACCAGATATTATAATCAGTCACTGAATTTTGAAGATTGGTACGATTTGAGCTTTAAAAACTGGACAAATAGAAATTCTGGATGATCAGTGATAACCAACAAGGTCAGTGTTCTATCATGTGCAACTATTAGGCAGCACCAGGTAGAGAGCACATTGAAGCCAAAGACAAAGGCAACCCCACACATGAATGGAAGCACTAACCTTTCCTTCTCCGGACAAGCTTTTTCCCAGAAGGCCCAAACATTTGGAAAGGAGATTCGTCAGAGAAAATTCCTGTAACTCTTGCATTCCTGAGCAAGCTCTACACTGGTGGCGCCCTGATCCTGCAGCTGCACTTGCTTGGTTGCCCTGAAGCCTTTCTCACAACAGTTGAACATCTCTCCTTGAAGTTCTTGATGATCCGATTAATAGTTGATTTACGTAGGTGCAATCGTACTAGGAGCAATACCCTTGCCTGTGAATTCCTTTTTGTGCTAAGCACCCAATATGTGCTAATATGATTTTACACATTTCCCTGCAGGTAACCATCATTAACAGAAAGAACAAAGATTTCAAGTACCGTCCTCCCTTTTAAAGCTTCCAGACTAACTCAATCAGCATGTCCGTCAGTGAGTGATCTCCAGCCATGTCATTGTCAACACTCTCATGTGTTAATGAGACAATTACTGACATGATATCAGTTGGTCCTTTTGTGACCGCAGACTTAATGAAAATGTATATTTGTGACATTCTCAAAACTTTTGGCCCTGGCTGTAGTGTTCAAAGATTACTAGCTTTACGCTCTCATATCATGAAATGTGAGATGATTAACATAATACGATTAAATATCATTCAGTGTTAACACTTAGACTTGGGAAAATATAATCCATTATTCCTGCAGCTGACGAAGCTAAAACAGTTCACAGGTGGTGGGAAGCTTTACTTCAACCTGCTAAAAAACAATCTAGTGTCTAGATATTATATGATCATGATAATGTTTATGAGTCAGACATATTTTATACTCGTATATTAACAGATCGGAGCCCATTAGACCTCACAGCTTTGTCACTGTAGAGATTAAGCAAGTGTCTAATCATGAAAAAAAATAATAATCTATCATTAGAGTCATAATAAATCACAATGATTTTCTTTAGTTAGAGAGAGTAGCTACTTTTTGCCTTGATAAATAAAGGACATCTAATTTTACTGATTTCATATTTTATCCCAGGTTTCTTTTATTCTACTCAAGTACAGGATGTGTGTACTTTCCAACATATATTATTATATTCATTATTGCACAATGTTGGGAGGAAACTGCTCAAAGTGTCACACTGGGACACCGGATAAAGGAACACAAACAAAAGATACTATCATGTGAATGTAGTTAATAAAAGCTATAGCATTTACTACTAATAACATACTTAATACTTCGGTTTTTTAATACTTTAATAAAATATTTTTAAGGGGTTACACTGTGTCTCTGTGTGGACATACAAGACCTACCCTGATCAAAACCCCTGGATGAACTTTAAAGTGTGGTCTATGCTACAAGCCTGTTCCACTACGCCTGATTTGTCCGATGTTGAGGACAAAAAAAAAAAAAGCCAGATAAGACATGTGTAGCTGTGTCAGGCATGCCTAGAGACCATACAGGCTAAAAGTGCAGGTACATTATCTCATGAGCTCGTGGGCTTTTCCACATACTTTGATGGAAATATCACAATGTGGAAGAGGATGAGCTTAGCATAATGACATCACATAAGTTAAAATCCCCCCATTAATTGCACACATAGACAATACAACACACAATGCTTTTATTCAGAATATAAACACAGGACTTTATTCACCAAACATTCCCAAACTTTTCTATCCATTGAACAATCAGAACACACACTCCTCCTACCAGCTTATAAAACCAGTGCTGAAGTCGTCTCTGTGATAATATCATACTGTTCATCATCATCATCATCATCATCATCATCAGCAGCAGCAGCAGCAGCAGCTATGGCCTCTTGTTCTCTCCTGATCGTCCTGATGGTTCTCACCTGCCTTCATTCCTTCACCAATGCTCAGAGTAAGAATTTGTTATTATTATTATTATTATTATTATTATTATTATTATTATTATTATTATTAAATGTGTTTATATTCTTTGATTTAAATCAGTAAACCTGCATTGTCTTAAACACTAAGATTAAGCATAGAGACGAGTAAAATAACTGACTTGTAATAGATAGTTAAACTAGACTACACTTTTTTTCTTTTTCCTATTTACATCACATAAGAAATTAAGAGTGAGGTGGTAGAGTGTAAATATACATCAAGCAGTATCTCTTAACAGAACTAATATTACTTCATGTTTACAAAGTCATGCCTGATTAATAATATATGTGTCCCTGCAGATGCAGTTGTACCAGGACCATGCTGTTTCACATTCCAGAAAGTTAAAATCCCTCTACATCGTATTACTGAGTATGAAAAATCTGGGCGTGACTGTACAAAACCTGGAATCATGTAAGTTTAACCAAAGCTTTACTGTAATAAATAATAGGAATTTTGGATATTATGATGTAAATGTAATATATATAATTATACTTTTAAATATGCTCTTGATAGTATTTTAAGTTCATTATAATAAAAGTTTGAATAATGTTGCAAATCTTTGGTGTGTTGGATTTATAGTTTGGATTATAGTTCAGTCTGATGTACAGTAAATCTTCTCTCACTGTAGTTTTACCTTGAAGAATGGTAAACGTGCCTGTGCCGACCCTAGAGATCACTGGGTGAAAGTGCGCATGGAAAAGTTGACCAGATGAACAAGTTTGACTAACCGTACACAGGAGCTTAATTCTTCCTCCAGGATACAAATTTAAATTGAATTTTAAATAAATTTTAAAAACAATATTTTGTGGCTGTTTATTTAAGTCAATGAAAAGCACAAATGTCAAAATAATAAGTCATAGTTGTTTTTGTGATAGTGTGAACTTTGTGTGATTTTTTTTTCTTCTCTTCTTCAAATCTCTCACACATGGAGGACAAATCATCCTGCTGTTGTGTTTGTGATTATTTAAGTATGCAGTTCGGTATCAATATTATGCTGCTTGAGTTTCAATAAAAATATATACTTTCCACACTCATGCTGTAATTCTGATTCTATAGTGAGTCACAGTAATCTAATAAGAAAATTAGATCAATGGGGGAAAAAAGCGACTTTTCGCACACAAAGCTTTAAAATTACAAAGGTTTTCTGAAGATAATAAAATATCAACAATTAAAAAAATATCAACAATTAAAAACTAAAAAGAAACTAAATGAAAAAAAAACTTTAGTTTACAGCATCATCAACCTCATTCTCTAAAAAGTTAAATTTCATTTCAGTTAATTTTTAAATTAATTACATTTTTTTATAACATTCTTTTTTACATCCTTATAACATCCTTTTTTACATTTTTGATTTGGTCAGGGCTTGAAGTCTTAAACAAGCCAATTAGATCCCCCTCCCCCAAATGTGACATTATATAAGAAGAGCCTGCTCAGTTGCTCAGATCTGCTTATCTTATCTTCTCTGTTCTGGTCAAATCTGACCAAGTTTTCTCTCTAAAAAAGTGTTTTTGTCCATTTTGTCCATTTCTCATGAGGTTCACTGACTTTGTTTGCACATGGAATTTGAACAAATATAATCCATTAGAAATATATTTTTTATAAAAATCCAGGTTCGCTTCCCATGGAGTTCTCCCGCTGCTTGATGGGTTTCCTCTGGGTACTCCAGGTGTATATGTGTCCTGCAATAGATTGGCACCCTGTCCAGGGGGTACGGTGCCTTGTGCCGTAAGCTTCCTGGGATAGGTTCCAGGCCCCCCGTGTCCCTGAATTCAGGATTAAGTGATATAGAAGATGAGTGTGAGTGAGTGATCAGAGGAAGGGAAGCCAGGTTAATAGGGAGGAGGGTTTAGATGGTTAGAGGTTGAGGATAACACAGAGTATAACCCGAGGAGAAATACTCTGCCACTGATGAGGAAGAAGACCCAGGTCAAGTTGTAGTCTACTGTCATCCAAAAATGGAACCAAAACCTAGCCTGATATGCCATATCCCAGGTGTATGACATTAAGTCCTGTTTTTAGCTTTTCCTCATAGACTTATGGTGTTCCTGAGAAATATCAGGGGAAGGGGTGGGGGGTCCTAGAAATAACAGCAGAGCTACTTTAAAATTACAAATATGTTCATACAGTGATTGGGGCAAGCATTATATTTGTAATATAGTTAAGTTTTTGTCACGAGCAACCGGAGGATAAACACAGAGTCCTCAGCAGTTGGCCCGTGTAGCGTGGATGGTAAACCCAAACGCGGAAGCAGCGCGAGTAGGCAGGATAACCACGCGTTTAGTCTAAGAACTCTCTTACGTGAAGAGCTGGGATCTACGCAAATAAATCCACGTTCTAGCAACACACACTCAATCAAAGAAGCAACCCGAATCGGTGAGTACTCACGGAACAGTCGGTGAAGCCTTGGCTTCTCATCAGGGACAATCTCATTATCTAGACACATTTTTCTTACACATATACACTGCCATAAATTTTCTTTTCATTTTCTTTTCATTTCTGTGAAGCTACTTTGAGACAATGACCATTATTAAAAGCGCTATAGAAATAAAATAAAATTAAATTAATTGAAGCGTCGGACAAGTCATGGGTGAACTCAATGACTGAGCGATGTGAAGCGCCATCTTGTTTCCTTTTATGCCTCCTGAAACGCGCCCGTATTACTTCCGGGTCCTAATGCCGGTCGCGGTGCGAGTGCGCAGGACAGTTTTCCCTGTGTACATTTGGACTTTTGTTGTTATTTAACAAAAGTTGTTATTTTGTGCCACAAAAAAAAAATAGCTTAAAAAATTGACTTTGGTAAACATTTCAGTGAAGTCCTCTGTGATAAATATTACAATATGTTTTATCCCCCAAAACAATGAGTGGTATGAGCTGAAGTAAATAAGGCCTGCAGGACATACACAGCAAATACAATTTTAAAACTTGTTAAAAAATGAAGACGGGTCACAATAAACTATACCAATCCTGTGGCACCCTGTTGCAGGTGTTTGAAACCGCCTACCTATAGATCTGTATTTAAATAAATTGTGGCTTCTTAGTAAGGTATGAGACACACCACTCATACATAATGTAGTGCCATGGGCCCCAATGCTATCCAGGCGTTTCACAAAAGGTAAATGGTAAATCGTATCAAAATAAAAGAGGCCAAAGATCAAAAAAGATCAGGATGGCGACTAAACCAGTGTCAGCTGCACAAAACAGTAATTATTGCTTATAACCAGGGCAGATAAATGTTTTCTACTGTATATAACATTCTGCTTTGTGCGTAGAATTAAATGCACAAAGTTTAAGATAAATGGCTTGTATTAGTGTCAGAACTCACTGATGCTAAATTCTCCAAAAATACAATCAGGTTACTAAACATAAACTGGCATTAATCAAAGTAAAAGGTAATATTAGCATGTTTGAGTATTATTATTATTATTATTATTATTATTATTATTATTATTATTATAGCTTGTGTATTTTAAAGAACATTTTAAATTTGTTTCTGATTTTTATAATAAAGTATTGGTTTTACATTTTTAAAGAAAACAGTGTTGATTGAAATGTTCATATATAATTTTCATAGCTTATTAAAACTCTTTGTCAAACTCTTACTCCAGTGGCCCAGGAGATAACACTGTGGCTTCTTATCTCCAGTCTCTCTCTCTCTCTCTCTCTCTCTCTCTCTCTCTCTCTGTGTGTGTGTGTGTGTGTGAGTGTGTGCGTGTGATTTTTCCATTACATTATTTACATATAATCAGTGAGGTGGTATAGTATAAATATACATCAAGCAGCATCTCTTGCCAGAATTAATATTATTTAATTTTCATTTCAGGTGCAAATGTAGCAGATGTTTGATGTTTCACATTCCAGAAGAAAATCCCTCTACGCCTCATTGCACATTATAAAGAAACTCAGCGTGACTGTACAAAACCTGGTATCATGTAAGTTTTTTATTATTACATGATTAAATTATGTGATTTTTCCTTATATTGATAATTATTTTATGGTTGCATAAACTATAATATGAATTGAATATAAAAGAATTAAAAATTGCCATGATAGTACTTTGAGTTTATTATAATAACATTTGAGGATGAGTGAGAGTGTTTGGTTTACAATTTGGGTTGTAGCTTTATTCTGATGTAAATCTTCTCTTATTTGCAGTTTTATCCTGAAGAAATGTCTTCGTCACTGCGCAGACCCTGGAGTTCAGTGGGTAAAGGAGCACATGGATAAAATTAATAAAACTTCATCCATGATACAAAATTAGTACAAAATGTACTTTGTAATGTATTGTTTGCTTTCCTTGTTTTCAACAGGAGGAATAAAGCTTTTCTTATAAATCACATGAAGAGTTTTACAGGAAAATAACTTTACTCCATTTTTCAGTTTTGAGAGACACAATACTGTTAAAAAGGCTCAAATGCCTAAATAAATAAATAAATAAATAAATAAATAAACATAATTGTTTGTATTATATCTTTTTGTGTGTGTTTTTTTTTCAGGAAGCTCTAATTCCATCTCTTAAACTTTTTTGTCATAGTGGATAAATCATCCTGCATTTGTGTTTGTAGTCATTTAAGTATGCAATTTAGTAGCGATACTTGAGTTTCAATAATATATATATATATATAAACTTATGCTGTAGTTGTGATTTGAAGTGAGTCACAATAAACTGTAGCAGAAATTAGATTAAGGGGGAAAAAAGTGGTGAATTTTGCACACAAAAGCTTTTGAAATACAAAGGTTATTTGCAGATCATGAGAAATAATATCAACAACACAAAAGCTTTGGTTTACAGCCTCCTCCTTCACAAGGTTGAGTTTCACGTCAGGGACAGCTGCTTATCATAGTGCAGGTCTGCACTGTGTAATGTCTGCTCCTGCATTGATTGACTGCACCGTAGGTCAATAAAATTATAACAGTGTACAAATCCCAAGTTGGGAAAACACTAGTGGACAAAAGCAGACAAAGTGAACCCAAGAGCTTCCCATACACAGTGATGTAGCGTTCTGGTGATGTATCGTTGTGTCTCTGTTTAATTTTAAACTGAAAATATTACAGTGGAGTATAATATTCTTCAAAAATGTACCATGTCCTCTGGTGTTTGCACAGCACAGGTGGGGTACACGCTGGACAGGGGTGCCAATACATTTCATGCATTGAGCACTTTGGGAAGCCAATTAGCCTAATCTGTATGTCTTTAGACTGTGGGAGTCGTACCTGCAGAAAACCCACCAAGCTCAGAGAGAACTTGCAAACTCCACACATCACACACTCCACACACAAGCCCCTGTTATCGACTGATTAATGACAGGTGGTCCTAAAATTAGTTTAATGCAAATGAAAAATGAACATCAGTCGTTTTCCACATATTCTCCATCTAAGCCAACACATTTCTCCAAATGATGAATGAGCCCGTGTCTTTGAAGAAGCCTTCTTTTTGTCTCTTAAGAAAATATTCCACCTTGGTAATCACGTTAAATGCCTGCCACAATGTGGTTTGTTCAAGTGATCTATTCCAAGTTGCCAGCAAGTTTCATTGTTTCATGAGCTTAAGGGCTGGTGTATTGTCGAGGAAAATCTGCAGTTTATTATTATTATTATTATTTTTACTCTATTCTGCCAAAACTGCCCTCTACAGGGAAAAACTGGAAACCCCTGCACATGGCAAATTCAACAATATCTTCTTCTCACTACTCAACTCACCGGCTCCTCCTGCCCCTTTCTCTCTGACTGCTGATAACATCGCCACGTTCTACAATGGGAAAATTGCAGCATTCCACTAGTCTTTGCTCTCAACCCCTACACCAGAACTTCCGGACCTTCTCTCCCCTCCCTTTGCAGAATTCTCCAACCTATCAACTGATAAGATTCAGCATATCATCTCGTCATCCAATCTCACCACCTGTTCATTAAACCCAATTCCTTCCACAACGCTCCAGGCCATCTCACAAAATCTCCTTCTCTTCATCACAACCATTCCATATCATCTGGTCATGTTCCTACTGCTTTTAGGAAGGCAAGGGTTATACCCATCATCAAGAAACCCTGTCTGGGTCTAGCAGATGTCAACAACTATCAACCTTTATTTACAAAATTCTTGAAAGGACTGATTACAACCAACTGTCTTTTTATCTCTCACAGAATAACCTTAATGATACCAACCAATCCAGATTCAAAGTGGTACATTCCACATAGACTGCTCTTCTGTCAGTCACTGAGAAGCTCCATGCTGCAAGATCAGCTAAACTATCAATTTTATCAATCTGTTATAAACTTAATATTTCATATCGCCAGTCAATGATCAAACTTAGTTATACTCACATTAATGTTCTCAGTGTGCTTAATAACATACATTAATTACTCTCTAGAAACATTATCATGTCTAAAAGTAACTCACCCCTGGCAGGTCTGCCTCTGTCCGCCATTTGTCCTGTGCAGGTGATCCAGAATGGAGCTGCACGTCTCGTTATCAACCTTCCCAAGTTCTCCCACAGCACCCCACTTCTCTGCTCCCAGCACTGGCTTCTTGTAGCTGCCCACAAGATCTTCAAAAGCCTGATGCTCACCTACAAAGCTAAAAATGGCCCAGCACCCACTTACCTCTCTACTCTGATCACACCACACACCGCACGACATTCCCTCAGATGCTCCAGCACAACAGGCCTTATGTCACCATCTCCCAGGGATCAAGAAAGACATTCGTCCAGACTCTGTTGTTTTCTGGCAACTAGGTGGTGGAATTGACTTTCATTGGATGTCCGTATAGCTTAGTCTTTGGCAATCTTTAAATGACGACTCAAGACGTACGGTTTATTAATCCTCAAACTTAGTTTTAATAATCATCGTGCCTGGTTTATATTTAGTATTCAATGTGCACAGTTTGTTCAGCGATACATACATTTAAACAAGTTATTCATACAGATGTACCTGTTTTACATGCAAATTTACAGGCTTGTCACTAAACGATTTACCCTGACAAAGAGCCGTATAAGAACACTGGAAGCTGGCACACCTAAAAATAAATGCAGGATTGTTATTTACACTGTAAAAACTGAGATTGGGGTGAAGTAATATTTAATAAAAAAATATGATTAACATTTACACAAATAAAAAGAGTGCAGGTAGTTTTAAACAACATTAAGCTTAATTCAGCAAATTTGAATAAACATTTAATTTATTTTACTTAATTTTTGTTGAAAATTATTTGACAAAATATATTGAGTAGAAATTAAGTGAGGAAAATTAAAGTCACAAAAAAAGGATGGATTTAACTAAAAAAACTCTGATTTTAATGAGCTTCCACTTCCACCTGCATCACATGGACATTCCCACAGGAGCTTGTTGGATTGCCGACATTTCAAGTAAAGACCTCAAGGTAAGATGTTTTGCCCTTATTTTTAATGAATACATTTACAGTAGCCATGTTGGTGTAATGAAATTTGACAGATTAACATTATTTAAATTCATTGCACATGAGCTGCCAAAATTAAAAGCTACTATAGTTAACAAGTGCTTAAAGTATCTTTAAGTAACTGAAGTCACGTTAACGCTAAAGTTCTGTTAACTTATTGGTGCTGAATTTGTGGAAAACAAAGTAATTGCATTCAGTTTGTGTGTTGTAACAGAGGAGTGTGACGGACATCTTGATTTGATTCAGGACATGGTTAGGACTGAGGAAGGCTGTCTAACTATGAATCTGGTAAGAACTTATACCCTGCTAATTTAAAATTATAAAGCGTGACACTAATGTCCCCTTCTATATTTGACCAATTCTATAGTGGCAGCCTTGTGTCTCTTTCCCCTCGCCAAAGTATCATTAGCAAAACTGCCACATGAGAGACAACAAAATGCACAATACAGGTCAAATAAACTTAAGTAAGTCAGTCGCTGTAATTTTTGGTGATTTTGATATTTTATTTAATGACTAAATTTGAACAATGTTAATAAAAAATAAAAAAATAAAAAACTTTTCCTATTTCCATTTCAACACGCTCAAGTTTATCTTTTTCAACCAATCATTTGCATGTGTCCGTGTGAACGTGCGAATCCTGTCTCTCTCTCATTGGACGAGAATCTCTCCAGCACGTCAGCTCCTCTTAACCCGGCCACCTGTTAGCGCGCTAACCGAGTCAAAGATGTCGTTAGCTTAAAGTCAGACAAAATTCCTGTGGTGTGTGTTGGATGTCACAAGTGGGTACTTATTGTATCTGACTGACATTTGCTAACATGACAAGCTTTCTAAAATATCTACATGACATACAGAACCAGTCAAATGTTTGTACACATTTAACTGAATGTGAAAGTGTGTCATAACTTTTGACTGGTACTGTATCTGAATCTAACATGTTTTAAATATCTTTTGTCATAAAGTCTTTAACATTTGACTGAGTTAATTCTGATAAGTTCCCTGTTACGTGTTTTATATTATTAGTGATTGTAATTTGAATGTATGAACAAAAACATATTTTTTGCACACTTTTACAGGCGCATGCAGCCTCTGACTGACTGAAATTCATCAACAGGTGTTTATATACACCAGACATACAATGTGTCAGGGATTTTG
>JAAGKR010007189.1:26400-38278 GCA_011419295.1 Clarias macrocephalus | reverse complement strand
ATATAAAAAGTTCACATACCCCTGTTAAGTTTTTGTGATTCTGCTGAATTCTGTGTTTCTGTGAACGTCAAATAAAAATCAACAGACAGGATCTAATTGCCCAAAGGTATCAGTCAGGAGAAGGGTACAAAATAATTCCCAAAGCATTTGATGTACCATGGAACACCATAAAGGTCGTCATTAAAAGATGACAAAATATGGCACCACAGTGCTATTACAAAGAACAGAACGTCCCACTAAAATTGATCAAAGGACAAGAAGAAAACTTAGCAAATGGGCTGCCTAGAGACCGGCGGCAAAATTAAAGCTACATGAATATCTGTCTAGGACTGGTCACTCCCTATATACGACAACAATCTCTATGAATGAGTGGGTATGCTAAAGTACCAGTCAAAATTTCGATACACATCTACAAGCATAATTCGTTCTGGAAGTGGGCCTGTATTCCAAAACACTCATAAACCAAATCTAATTGTCCCATAAGAAATAATGAAAACTCAAATTATTCATTCCACAGCCCAAAACAATAAATACATAAAAACAATTAATATAATATATAAAGTAAAAATAAAACAAATTAACCTGCACTTTAAGAACCAGCAGTGGAGACAATTACCCACAATTCCGCAGCGCAAGAGAGGGAAAAATCATTGGCTCAGTTGTGATCATGTGACGCTCGGTGTCAAAATAAGAGGTGCATACATGATACATGATACTCAGTACTCGTAAACCAAGACTTTCGCTCGGTTTCCAAGGTTTCCTTGCTCGTCTTGTGGAACACTCGCAAACCGCGTTACTCGCGATCCGAGGTTCCACTGTAATTTCATTTTAGTTTTTAGTTTTTGGATGAGGTTTTGTGATTTATTTTAACATTCTAGAACAATACTGGAGATTCCAAAGCTGTGAAATAACACATATGGCATTAGGTAATTACTGTAAGTAACAACGATAACAGTCAGTTGTTATTTTAAGACACGAAAGTCCGAGGTTCTGGAACAGTTCTTGCAAGAACAGTATTGTCAATAGCACTGGCAAAGCCCATCAAGCACCATGATGAAACTGGCTCTCATGAAGACCAAAACTTACCTCTGCTGCCGAAAAGAAGTTCATTTAGAGTTACCAGCTTCATAAATGACCAATTAACAAACTGCACCTTAGATTAGAGCCGTTATGAAGACTTTACATAGCATAAGTAGCAGACACATCTCAATAGCAACTGTTCAAAGGAGATTATTGTATATTTTGGATGCATTTTTTTTACAAAGCAGAAATAAAAATCAAGAAAGATCCATTAGAAGGTATCAAGACTTTTGACTGGTCGTTTATATAAGAACCAATTAGAATAACTTATTCATAAACTGAAAGAATAAAGTACAGTTTGGTTAATTGCATACATTTTTTATTTGTTCTTTAGAAATCTAAGTAGCTTTCATTTCCTTCTTCATCTAGGCTGCTTAGCAGCTTCTTGTATTGCACAAAATATCAGGCATTTCTAATGTTAAACTGATTTTAGAAAACCAAACTTGTTTAGACTGTGTGAAATTTGAATAAGAAAATAAAAAAAATTAATTAGACATTCAGGAAGCAAAAAGGTCCTTTTACTTGTCTCAATAGAGTAAATTAATCATTTTGTTTATTATGTGTAATTTCCTGTTTATTATGAGCTGTTAATGTAGAATTATACACAGCCAAAAAAAGTTGCGCATTCTAGTATTTTATTGGGCCGCTTTTGCTTTGATTACAGCCGTGGCATAGTTTAAATAGGCTTATGCATTGTCACAACATTTATTTTACATCCAGAGTCACATTAATTTCTCTTCAAGATCTTGTATTGATGATAGAAGAGATTCTCAGTGGTGTTAGCGCCTGACTAAGGCATTAGCCTCACGGATAATTGTTTTTCTTAAGGCTACACAGCTGTTTAGGCCCAATCCATTGATTTCTCGTCACATTGTGCATGTGAAAAATGCTTTTAAAAAAATCTAAAAGATGTTTTCTTTGCTTGATGCAGGCCAATAATTTGATGCTTCCAAAACAGAGTAACATCTTTGCCACGACCACAGGAAATGTCTTCTGACATGGTTGTCTAAGAAATTAGAAGCTACTCAATGCATCAGTTAGGATTGATTAACTTGTTGCCCGCCGAACTATATTAATCAGTGCAGTAATTATCTAATGGAATGCTGAAAAATAATAATTATTATTATTTATTATTATTGTTCATAATCACAAGTTGTGCATTCCCTATTTTAAGAGACAATAACTGACACTAATGATGCTTCTCTTTGGCCTCAGTGATCTGTAGGTTTTTTTTTTAAATATATGCCTCTTACCAGACTCGATTTCCCAGCTTGCACTTCACCACAGTCATATTGTCTTAATTTTATTCACTTCTTTAAAGTTCAGTTGGGTTTTGTTTGTTGTAGTATTTGTGGTATCATGTGTAGATGTGTCTTGTGCACATAGCTGTTTGGTTGCCTGCTGTGTTTTGATTCTTAGCATGATCATTAGCATTAGCATGTAATTTGTAGCCTAGTTGCAGTCCTAATTTTCATGTATCTGTTTGTATTTTGTGATTGTGTTTTATAATGCTTAAACTCCACTAACTCAGAATTTATCTAATCGATCTACTTTGACACAAAATCTGCAAGCCTCTATTAGACAGCTAACCATGAAATATTTTACCTTTCAGGATGATAACAACCCGAAGCATATGGACAACCCTGTAAAGGCTTAAAGAGAACTTTGTACATGGGATTCTCTTGCTGTCTAAAAGATCTGGAACATTTGTGTGAGGAGTAATAATGAGATCTGTATTTTTATATACACTACTGTGAAAAAAGCCTCCTTTGTTGTTTTTTAAAGTTTGTTTTTATCCTGTCACACTTAGATGATAGAAACCATCAAACAAATTTTATATTACACAAAGAAGATTTCATTTATTAAAGGGAAAAAGCTGTCAAAACCTACCTTGCCTCGTGTGAAAAAGTAAATGACCCCCCTGCTAAATCATAAATGAAATGTGATTTTTGGAAAGCTGAGTTAAATTTCACTTGCCAGACCTGTTGAAACAAATCACTTAAATATAACATATTGTGACAAAGTTTAACATGCGAAGCCGCACGAGCTAAAGAAATTCAAGAACAGATGAACAAAGTAATTGACATGTATCAGCCTGCAATATAAAAATTTGTTGTATTCAAAGTATGCAAATAAAAAAAAAATCAGGAAGGGGCAAATACTTTTTCACAGCACTGAATATACCTTATGCAGAGCGACATTATTTATAAAGCTGCATAATGGCACGGAGCTACCCCTGCTATATGTTTCTTAAAAATATTTATTTACATTTTTTTTTTTTTGGTTGGTTGGTTTGTTGTTATATGACAATTTTTACATCGCAACAAACCTGCCATTTTAACAGGGGTGCATACAGTATTTTTTTTAATTCACTGTCTTTCATAACAATTTGGTACAATTTTGAATAATTTCAAAACTTTTTATCCAATGTCTCTTTACAGAAAACGTCATCCTATAAATGATGCTAAATATTAGTGCTGGGTGACCTCAATCCATTATCATGATTAATTGAGCATGTTGCCTCACTGACAAGTTCAGCTATTAAAGCTGAGATATTACATTCTTTTCAAATTGTAATTGTACAATAGTAGGAAATGGCATGTCTTTCCATCATCTTAAATCCTTTTCATATTGTCGCTTGTCAGTCTCTCTCAATTTTTCGAGCCAGGCACTGTTATGTGTATGCTCGAAGTGTTAAAACACATCGGTGGTAAAGTACCTTTGGTCACTGATACAGTTTTTTCCATAATGTTTATTTTTTACTTATTTTTGTTCACCGTTGTCTTCACTAAAGCCAAAATGTGTCAAACGACGGACATGACATTTTTCTTTGGTACAAGTTGCTGTTTCCATGTTGCATACTGGACGGGATGGAGAAACGTGTTTTTAAGAGCACAGTACATGAACACACACTGTGAATTTTAAAAAATTACAGAATTTTTTAAAATGGGCAAGTTTTTATTGGTTACAGCTTCTGAGTGTATCTCAATCTTACTAAATGTGTCTTTAGTGAAAAAGGCCCCCTTTTTAAAATCTGTTTATTACCAGCTACAGTATACTGTAGATGATGTTGCACATCTGCCATAGGATCTTCCGTCAATGAAATGTTACTACAGAAATGCTAGCATACATTACTATAAACCCAGGATCCGAATGACAGACACTCTGTCACTACTGTCAGAGCTGCTGTTGTGAAAATAATTAACACCTTCTGACAAATGAGGTTCATTTCAAAATTCATCAGAGCTGTGATATAATGAATACTAATTGATATCTTGCTGGATGGAGAATTGTCATCTGAACAAACTGTTTGTGAAGAAATAAAAAAAAAAGAGTTCTTTCTAGCAAACTGGAAGAGTCAGGCTTCGATGTAGATAAGCCATTAGTCATCTGTGGGAGGAAGCGGCCTCTGGTGAACATGTTTAACATCTCTAAAAGATAAAAGTCAGTGAAATCCTGTCTTATGGAAGCCTAAGAGCAAGACAGCTGGTGCACTCGAGCGAGAAAAATGTGAGAAAAATGCATCATAGCCTATCCAGGGAAAGCTGTTTATGGTTACATTTACGTTTATGTAAGTGGCATAAAATCTGACTTTTTGCCCATGAGAACACAATTATGTGATCATTTCTTAATAAGAGACCGATCTCTGGCCATCATAATCATATAGGGGACTTTGGATACACTATATGACGATTTGAGCAAAAGTATGAGGACACCCAATATCATATCTGTATATGCTGTATATGTTAAACCGCCCAATCCAGATTAAATCATCCTTTCGTGTTATAATTACCGTTCCACTAGATTTTACAGCATGGCTGTGTGGATTTTGCCCATTCAGCCACAAGGACGTTATAGCAATCAGGTGACGGATGAGGAGGCCTGCAGTGCAATCGGTGTTTCAATTCATACCATAATTGTTCAGTGGAGTTGAGGTCAGGGCTTTGTGCAGGACACTTCAGTTCTTTCATACTCACCCTGGTGACCAATGTCTTCAAAGATGCCCGCTTTGTGCACGGGGCACAGTTACTGTAGGCTTGAACAGGTTTAAGCATGTTACTTCCAGTGAGGGGAAACTGTAATTCCACAGCATATGTGCATATGGGGCTATGTATACAGCTGTGTACTTCTAATAATGTCACACCAGTTTGAGGAAGAACCATGTAGTGTGGGTGTAAGGTGTTCAAAAACATTTATGCATGTAGTGTGTTTTATCTGTTTATCGATTCTGTTGAGGTGGTACAAGTGTATGTGTGGAGTTCCCATGTTCTCCCCATGTTTGCTGGGTTTCCTCCCACAATCCAAAGACATGCAAGGTATTCTAATTGGTGTTTCCAAATTGCCCTAAGTGTGTGTGAGTGTGTGTGCTTGTTTCCTCTGTGATGGATTGGCACCACATCCAGCATGTACCCTGTCTCGTGCCCTGAGGGATAGCAGTGGTATAGAGAATGAGTGAGTGAGTGAGTGAGTGAGTGTTTTAGTTCATAAACCATTGTGTTTTGTGATAAATCATTGAAACAAACCTTCTCATTGTAGAACACAACAGGAAGAACATGTAACAAAAGCTGAGCAGGAAAATAATAACCAATCCTCACTTTTATTTTTGCAGAAATAAGAAATCACAGCTCTTCTTTTGCCTTTCTTTTGACTCACTTCCAAGGTTGTAAATTTTTTTAGGGTAACTTTTATCTAGGTAGGTGAACTTGGCAAGGCAAAATGACACTTTGCTGAAAGTAAATTCCTTTTCCATGTCCCTGTGTCCTTTAAAACAGATTACATTTGTAATGCCAGCCTCGACATAATGGACACTTTTGTCTCTTAAGCATGCCTTTTTGATTTATTTATTTATTAGATAGTAAGAGCTAAGGATATTTTGTATAAAGCAGAAATACTAATCATCTACTCATCACTGTAGAAACTATGTGTCTATGATATACTCAGGGTGCAATCATAGCAGAATGCATGCTGTCCGTGGAGGTTATGCATTCAAATAATAATTCAGACATGCAAAATAAAAAGTCAGTGGCATCACACTAATGAATCACATTCACAGATGATGTAAAAGACATGCAATGAGCTGTTTGGTCAATTTCCATCCAAATGTTTATGCAATCTTTGTTTTACGATTTTCCGTATTGCATGCATTTTTCTAAAATCTAAATGCATGTATTTTTGTTTATCTTCTTGCATCCTACCTTCATTTCTACCTCTCTTATTGCTTGACTTTTTGCCTCCTATTTTTGCTCAGTCCTTCTGTCTTTCTGTTTCTAACTTCCTGTTTATCATTTTTGCACTATTTCTTCCTTTCGTTCTACTCTACTTTCTCTACTTTACTCTACTCCTTACTCTACTCTTACGTTCTACTTTCGTTCTTCCTTCCTTCCATGTTTAAGTTTCCTTACTAGCTAATTTCTCCCGGCATTATAAACAGATGGATGGAAGCGCACACTGTTGTGTGGCTGCAGGAAGTCACTCATGCATCTTGGAGGAAGTGGAGAAATCCTGTTGGAAGTGGATAACTAGGAAAAAACTGGAGCATTCCTAGAGGAAGTGGAAATCTCCTGTACTGATGTTCTATCTGCTGTCCACATGTATTTTAGTAAATAAAATCTGGATTGTTAAATTACCTAGCTATCACAGCGAAGTTCTACATGCATCTAAGTATATATGTATATAATAAGTTACAGCCAAGTGGTCTGCAGGGAGCATGTTTTGCATGCATCTGATTATCTAATAGTCATTATCTATGTTCATAAGCACTTCAGCCAAGTGGCCGGTAGGGAGGGAGCAGGACGTGCACCAGCAGAAGCAAAGAATGATTGGCTTGTATGACAGGATGTGGGGGCATGGGGAGGGCAGAGTTCATTTAACAGCTAATATTAATTAGCTTTGAGCTCCTACGCTAGGAAACTCAGTGTTTATGAAGGAGAAACCCTCGAACTCGTCCTGGTCGAGGTTCATGATGACTTCCTGGTCGGGCGGAGTGAGCACCGGAGGGTGACGTGTGAAAAAGCGATCGAAATTCTCCGCCTCTCGGCCACACTGCAAAAAGGAAGAACACAAAAAAGGAAACCGAGTGATGGATGAATGGAGGGAGGAGAGGACAACAGAATCATGGAGGACAAATAAAAGTATGACTGATGAACACCATCTGCACAATGGAGTGATGGAAAGTGTGAATGAGACATGTGCCGATCTTTCAACATGAATAATGACAGATTTTATTTCAGAAGAGCCTGCCTAGGTAGGCAGTTTTTTGGAGCTGTGTTGTCATGTCATGTGCAGACGACTGAACAAGCACGTCCATATTGATGCTTATTTCCATAAACAATTACACATTTTAAAGGTTATTAATTGAGATTTACATTACTAAGACGCAAAATTATTCATAACTCTCAAACTATTCAGGTCTTGTCATAAGATAATAATGAATTTTCATGAATACTTTATATACTTTTTTTTTTACATTTGTAAAAGTGGTTCATAAATAAAATACGAGGGGTGTTCAAATCAAAACGGGGCTTGTGATTGACTTTTACAGATAACGTCAAGTATAGAGCGATGATGAGACACTTAGCCGCAGTAAAATATTTGAACGGTTCAAGTGTTTTAAAGAAGTCTGTACAGTACAACCATCAATGTCGATCTCAGCAGATGTGGCCCAAAGCCCACAACTTTCCCATGAACATTTAGCGACTTTAACGTCCGATCCTTAAAAATCGACACTTAACTTTTTGCCATCTTGCAGAAGAGATGCATCTGTCTGTGGGAACTGTATACACTATTCATGAACACACTTTGCAGCACATTACAGGGACTCAGCTGGAAGTTATTGCCACATCCCAAGCCCACGGTTTCAGATGTTAAGCAGGCAGTCCATACTGAGAAAACAACCTACAGTACCTTGGTATGGTATCCAAGCACTAAAGTTCTACACTTTGATCCTCAAGCATTTTATCTATTCTTAAATGCTAATAGCAAAGATTTCTCATCTTACAGCACTATTTAAAATGAATTGCACATTTATACCGTATATTCATCATCAATTTCGATGCCCTTTTCTTTACAGGTAAAATGAGAGTTAGAGCACCTCTTTGAAGGACACAATACAGTTTGGCAACCCTGCATTTAATGGATATATGAATTGAACCTGCACTGTGTACATGACATGCATACGAGAAACATTCTAATGCATGTAGAGGTCAAGAGCTTCGGTTCTACTTTTGGGTGATATGATATCAGGGACTTGTGACTGTGGAACGGTTATTGGTTCCAGACGAGCTGGTTCAAGTATTTTCAAACTCTGACAAAGCCAAACCTTTCTTAATAATCGTAGCGTTTTTAAGGTGCCCCTATCACTCTGTAATCATTCATATTTACCCCTCCTTTGCGGCACCCCTGCTCGTGACATTCACAAAATGTTATGGAGATATATATATATATATATATAAAAAAGAGCCTTGTTTGGTGCTCGGCTCCTCCTAAGGATATTTAAGTGTTATTTCATTTTAATATCCTCAATTTAATCTGTTTAGTGACATAAAATAATCTCTCACTTTAAGGAAGACAAACTACAAAAGTACAGGGTTCCATGCCTTTGAGCCAAGAACATGAATCTATGGCACTGTTTCATTTTAAGCTGCAGAGTCAAAGATTGAAAAAATATCAATGTATTTCAAATCTAGAAGTGTCCAGTTTCTGTGAGCTCAGAGTACCCAATCCAAGTACAGTTTTTTGCACTATATTATACTTTATAAACACTTGAGACTACTTTGCATAAAAATCCCAGGAGCAGTTTCTGAAATACTCAGATCATCCCGTCTGGAACCAACAATCACGCCATGAGGTTAGAGGTCACTTTTTTTTTCTTTCCATTTTGATGTGAGCATTAACTGAAGTTCTTGACTTATCTGCATGATTTTATGCACTTCTCTGCTACCACATGGCTTTTTTTTTTGGATAGCTGCATAAACAAGCATGTTCCTAATAAAGTGACCAGAGAACGATTAAAATATATATATATATATATATCCCAATGCACAGTATAAAAGGAGTAATGGGCTATCTATTGATCGTGCAGCCAGTCTGGACGTCTAACACATTCAATGCTCTCGTACCAGAGGTGAGGATGGTGAGCAGCACTACCTTGAAATTCAGGAAATTCTTTTGTGATCGATTTTAAAGCAGCAAGACAAAATCATGATCTCTCAAAAGCATTCGATAAACAGAGAGCTTAATTTCCCCCTGCATTGGAGTTCCGTGGTATTACGCTGACTCATAGACAATCAATTGCACATTACGGCTGAGACATGTGGGTTACCATCCTCAGGCTAAAGGAACGCATTAATAAGGAGATTCCTGTGTTCGTGCTGTCATTATTCTCCAAATGACTGGAGCTGAAGATAATTTACCCTGGTCGCAGATTTTTTAAATGAGTTTTTTTTTTTTTTTTTTTCCCTTGGCCGAATCTACCAAAAGAATCAAGATTTCTCTTGAAAATTAAGCAGACAGGTTAGTCAGCTAGTTCGGTGACAAACAACACAGCCTCAAAATCTCAATAAGCAGCTCATCACAGTCTTAGACATGAATAAGAATTTATTGTGACGTGATGTAGTATCGGCACATGCGTGACATGAACACAACACAAACACACACTGACATATGAGAGAGCTTCCCATGAAAATGACTTTCTCCTGTCTCTGTTTTCAGATGGAGTAACTGTCTCTTATGATCTGTCCGAGTCTGTCCTTTTGCTATTTGACTGCTCTCTTCTTCTTTTTTTTCTTTTGTCTATCTTTCTGTCTAATGCATCACCAGCTGTATCTTTCTGTCAGTGGGTCTTTTTCTTTTTTCTTTTTGTTAAGTCTTTCTACAAACCTGTATATGTATTCTGCTTTTTCAGCATCTACAGTATTAATGACTGTGTTTAAGTCAAACCAGGAAACTGTCAAGCATAGTATGTTGAGACTCTTAGCAGCAGAAAAACACTTGAATGGTGCAGATGTTTTAAACAAGGTCCCTGAATGACGTTCCTGGCCGAGGTGGCTTAGAGCCCACTGCAGTCCTCCTTGTGAACATTCAGTGAGTGGAGCACTTGATCCATGAATATTGACCGATAATTTGTCACCAACTTGCACTTTTTTGTGGGAATTGTACACACAATCGTTCAAGAACACCACTTGTACAGTACATTACAGGAACTCGGCTGGGAGTTGTTGTCTGATCCCCTGTCCAGTCCTGACCCTACCCTACCAGTCCCTACCTACAGTAGGTCCAAGCCATTTCCACGTTTGGACCATTAAAGGAGTTCCTGGGAGGCTAGCGCTTCAGCTGTGAAGCATGCAGTCCGATCATGGCCCGCCACGAACTAAAAACAATTTCTACCTTGATGATATCCAAACATCAATGAAATGCTGGGAGAAGTGCATCAGCGTAGCAGGCGATTAGATAGAGAAATAAAGGGAGTTTTTATTCACTATTTCACACTATCAAAAGTCCCGGTTTGACTTGAACACCCGTCCTATCTATCTGCCTATCCCTGATTATATTTACTTCCATCTCATATTATTATAACAATCAGGAAATAGGCATATAAATTACATTATTACATATTTATTAGTATTCTAGAATAGTTCACTTTCTGCTAGCACTCAGTATAAACATAGCATTAGCAATCAATGCTAAACACTATGGAATATGCCATTGCTACATCACTTATCATTCGTTACCACGATTTGCAAGATACTTTTTTAAGGATTATTTATTAATAGCTAGATGCAAAGAAAAAAAAAAACTCCCTGTATGTAATGTGGCTTCATTATTTCAGAACACTGTAGCTACAATATGTGCATTTCTCTACTTCAGACTATTATTAACTGGCATTTGATTAGCTTGCAGGCTACAGTAGCGTAGACATATGCTGTCTGGCTTTGTGTCAAATAATCCTGCCTGTCATTTTTTGTTTTTCTGTCAGTCATTTTATCAGTCTGTTCACCTTTTCTTCTGTATTTCCTAACTGCATGCTGTAATTAGCAAGAGTACCGTTGTTCGTGCTTATAGCTGGACACATTGCTTTACGCACAAAGCAGAACTACAGCCATTCACAGCTCTGCACGCACACACACACAACACACACACACACACACACACACACACACACACACACACACACACACACACACCCTGCTATCTCAGTCTCACAGCCCGACCGAGAAAACGCTGGATTTTCCCTCGTATCTCAAACAAACCACCTGCACACTGGGATAAAGTGGTGAGAAGTATAACGGAGAAGTAAGAAAATAGAAAAAGGAAAGGAAAATAAAAAAGGAGATGTTTTACTAAACACTCATAATTAGTCCTGACTTTTCCAAGTTGAAGAGTCAATTTTTAAGTTTGTGTGGATGAAAGAGCCCAGTGTCTTGATTGAGAAACAGCTAGAAGACAGGCTAATCAGACAAGTACCCGAGAGAAAGCAAGACAGGCAGAAAGACAGAAGAAGAGGTAGAAGCAGAGATGGAGGGACAGAAAGGAGGAAGGAGAGAAAGACAGATTTGGGCATATTTGTATAATAGCTGTGTGTATGTCTGTATGATGTTATGCACATCACTGTATGCAATTGTGTGTGTGTGTGTTTGTGTGTGTGTGTGTGTGTGTGTGTGTGTGTGTGTGTGTGTGTGTGTGTGTGTGTGTGTGTGTGTGTGTGTGTGTGTGTGTGTGACTTAACACTTGACAGTTGATTAGGTGACTTAAACCTACATTTATTTCTAGATCCACCTACCACACATAGTGTCACGTCACT
>JAAGKR010007189.1:0-26380 GCA_011419295.1 Clarias macrocephalus | reverse complement strand
AGAAGCTGTTATCTCAGCTTGGGAGCATGACGGGACGAAACTAAGTGCACCCCTGTGTTAGTCTAGAGCTCCCTAATGTTTGGTGTGAATTTGTTAGAAATCTGAGAATGTTGATTTTTCAACACAGAAAAAACAACCGTTTGAAATCATTGTCTGATTTGTATTAAATTCATACTGTGCATTAAGGAGACAAATAAAAAACACAGGATTGCTCTTAATTATTGCTCCTGATCTGAGACCTCAGCGCCGTAGCATGAATATATACTGTACTGTATGTCTGCATGAATGCAACTTCTGTTACTTCCAGTATATTTATGGAAACTTACAGTGTGATGTATAATTTTTATTAATGATCTCAGTCAGTACCACTTGTTATCATTAAAAGTTATTGGTTCAGTTATTGTAAATGATGTGCAAGTAATGATGCGTACAGGGGGCGTGGCCCAGCGTCTACTGTTGCTGTTGACAGAGAGGTAGCATGTGATTGTACTCACCCGAGTGTTATTAACAGCTGATTAGATGTGCTTTTTTTCTTTTCTTTTAGTACACAGGAGACTGAGAGTCAGAGAAAGAGTTGGAGTTTGACACAGACAAGAGTTTGGACATCTCACACCATATGCGAACTTGAACCTGAACCTGAACCTGGTGAAGCTGTGAATTATTTGGAGCGTGACTGGTTTTTTTTTTTTGTTTGTTTGTTTTTGTTTTTGTGTGTGTGTGTGTGTGTGTGTGTGTGTGTGTGTGTGTGTGTGTGTGTGTGTGTGTGTGTGTGTGTGTGACTTAACACTTGACAGTTGATTAGGTGACTTAAACCTACATTTATTTCTAGATCCACCTACCACACATAGTGTCACGTCACTAAAACACAAAGGCATCTGTTGCTCTGCACACTTACAGCAGTGGATTGTTTATGAGTTTATTCTCAGCTGGGTTTATTATAACTTCTATTCCTCGACAATCTCAAATTAAACTTTTTTTTCTCACTACTGAAAAAAAGCAGAAAACAACAACAAAAGAAACCTGCAAAACCAGTTTAGGACACTGTATCCTGACCCATTTGCTTACTTCAATAATATTTCCATTTCCATTCATAGTGTTTGGGGGACGCCCTCATCCTCTTCATCATCATAAGTGCTTTAAATCAATAAATACATCCTTACACTGCTTCAGTAGGGTACTTACTATAAACTGTGTACCATTACAGAATCAGAGTGATATTATCAGCGTGATACCAGTAGGAATTATTGCTTTGTCAAAATGTTGTGGTGACATTAATTTGGCAACGTTACGGATACTGGGATAACATTATTCTTAGGTAGTCTTTGAAAGTTAGATTTACTTAGAAATAACGTCGGGACAGCTCTGTGTTAGGAAGCTGTTGTGTCCGTTTCAATCTCTGATCAGAGTTCAAAACCCTGTTAGAAACTAAAGTGCGAATGTTAATCGGCATAAACGCTCCAAATAAAGGTTCAAATGAAGCTGTTATCAGGTATTTGTATTTGCAACATTGCGTTTGGGCCATTCATTCAAAGTTATCCCCATGTCATTTTATCATGTCATTCAGCATTAGGGTTCCTGATGGACTACAGGTCTGATTCACAAGTAGCTGTATTCTTATCAGTTTAGCTAGATACACAAAACTAAGCCTCATCTTTGATGCTAGTCTAGTATTCTATCCAATGAGTCTTGTTGTGCTTATGGACAAGGTCTATGCTCATATATACTCATATACGTGTGTGTGTGTGTGTGTGTGTGTGTGTGTGTGTGTGTGTGTGTGTGTGTGTGTGTGTGTGTGTGTGTGAGTGACTTACAGCTTTGGGTTTAAATGGTGGTTGAACCTCTTTACTCTCAAGCTTCTCCCAATCCATGTAACGGAAGAAACTATGCTCTCGGATGTCTCTCTCTCCCTCGGGGCCACATCCTAGACGTTTTCCAGGGTGCTTCGTCATCAACTACACATACATGTACAGATAAATATATATACAGTAAACACACCATAATAACATACTTTTATTAGTATGTATACTGCTATGGTTTTATTTACACAAAAATATAGTGCGCCAAAAGTTGCATCATTTGGCAGATGATTTTGATAACATGATGCAAATTATTATGGCTGGCATTTTGATTTACTTACACAAGAAAAACAATATGCAGTGGTGGCTAACAGTATTAAGATAACATACTGTATGCCATGTATTATGGTTTTCCCTGTGCACAAAAAAAGGTGATGTCACTAATTAGTTCTAGCCTACCTGGCTAGGCAAGCCTTGTCCTAATTAACTAAAAAACTATTGAAAAACTAGATACAGTATGTTAGAATGGTAGACCGAAATCCAATAGAAAAATGTTGGACAATGGTGAAGATAGCAGTAGCAGTTAAGAAACCAGTCAAAGCAATCATACACACATTGATTGAATGAGTGACACCAGAGCACTGCAGATGTCCTTTTGACATAGTGTATGTCCTTCCTATGAACAGTTTTGTACCAAAGCCTCCATTTTACAGTACCTTAAACATCTCTCCTGTTATACTGAACTTTCAGCCTCCTAACACACAGTATGACCACTAATCAATCCCTGCTATCAGTTACCACCCAAATGAGGATGGGTTCCCTGTTGAGTCTGGTTCCTTTCAAGGTTTCTTCCTATTGCCAGGGAGTTTTTCCCTGCTACTGCCGCCCTTGGTTTGCTCATCAGGGACTATCTGATCATTTTGAGTTAGATATATTTCCTCACGCATTTTAAACGAATTTCTCTGATTTTCTTTTTGATTCGACTGTATAAGGCTGCTTTGCGACAATGACCACTCCTTAAAGTGCTATATAAATAAAATTTAACTGAATTGAACTCTATGCCAATATAGCTGGATCCAATACGCTTTAAAGAATAAAGGACTTGCTTTATTACATACTATTATACATCTGTCTTAGCTATTAAATAAGAGCTGCTTTGATGATCTTCAATTACCATCAACATTTCCAGGCCAAAAAAACACAAAACAGGACTAAAGAAAGGATAGTGATGTGACATGGTGAGCTCTGTGATTGGCGGAATGAGCTCAGATGGTTTAATGTCTCTGACGACTTTTTCAAATTTCAGCGAATAAGCACTTCCCTTACATCATAACAGCTGATTAGTTTACTTAGTTTCCATTAAGCTAACTCATTAGAATGCTAACTACAAGACTGCTACCACCTGGTGTGCTACGCAGCAGTTTGCTAAGTAGACTGTTTGTTTGAAAAACGAGGTTGACTCTGGTTTTCTTGATCCTCAGTGCAATACATTCCCAAGGTCCAAGAAATGATTTAGAAATGGTAGAGAAAAGGCCAAATGGGTTACGCACTCCTTTACAGATGGCCACTGCCTCCTTAGACATTGATTTAGGATATGACACATGATGCTCCATGATGGACTGGAACAGCTCATCCTCATCCTCTCCGTCAAACGGGGGCTGGGAAACAAAGAGAGATAAAGGGATAATAGTAATCATAGTATATTCATTATCATAATAATAATACTAATAGATGAGTACGGTTAAGTCAGAGAGTGCGGTTATACCTGTCCAGCTAGCATTTCATACAGCAGCACCCCGAAGGCCCACCAGTCTACTGACTTCGCATACGGCTGATACGCGATGATCTAACACACACATATGCAGATATCAATTGTAAGACAACCTGGACATACAATACAATACAGATTAAAATCTGCTGTGCATTAAAAGGACTTAAGAGGCTGGGGATTTTTTTTTTTTAATGTACGCTTCATCCACTCATTAACTCCATTGAGGCAGATAAGAGCACAATATAAAAGAAGTGCAGGTTCAGGAAAACAAGACTTAAAACTTTAGATAATCAGCATGTTGAACCAGAGATACAGTACATACACCGAGATAGATAGCAATGCACTACTATTCAGTATTGTAAAACTTTTATCATGCCAGTCATTCTTTAACAATTTCAGATGTGCTCAGCACCTTTTGTTATACTGTACTTTTCTTCAGTTGTTTCAGTTTTAGCTACAGTAAATGGGACTCCTTCTGTAGCTTGAAGTGATTTAGACTAATTTGTTCCAGTGTTGACTGAGGTAAGACACTTACACAGTGTTAGGCTGAGTTGTTTCAGCTTTGGCTAAACGGGGCCACTCTAAGCCTAAGGACAAATGACTGTTAGTTCTCTGTCAGTTTTAGGCTTCTGAAAATACAATATGGACCACTTTATTGAGCCCTTAGTCTTTTGTAGACTGAAGTTTAATGTATGGTGGCACAGTGGCTGGCACAGTGGCTTTGCACCTCCAGGGTCAAGGGTTCTCCTCAACCTTGGGGGGTTTCCACCAAGTACTTTGGTTACTTCCCAGAGTCCAACAACATGCAGATTAGGCTAATTGGTGTTTCCAAATTGCCCAGTGTTGACTGAGGTAAGACTGTGTGCCTTTGTTGCCTGAAATATGCAATGGATTGGCACCCCATCCATAGTGTATCTCACCTAGTGACCGAGTTTCTTGGGCCTGTACAAGATACGCGATATAGAGAATGAGTGAAAAAGAGTTCAATATAATGCAACTCAAGTTTTGTGTACTACAAATATAATACACTGCTATTTTTATATGTTGATTTTTTTTAAAAAGGGAACCAGAGGAAACCCACCAAGCTCGGGGAGAACATGCAAACTCCATGCTCACAGAGACGAGAATCGACCCAGACCCTAGAGGTGCAAGGTGACAGCGCCAACCACTACACCACTGTGCCATCTTGCCTGAATTTTATTTTTATATTCAGTAAACTGATTTAAGCATGTTTTGTGCAAATCTTTTGATGCTTTTATGAATCACATTGCTTAAACTTGCATGCATGCTTAAGAAATGCCTTCATTGTGCTAAAATCAATCCCAAATATACCGACCTACTATATACATACTGTACAGCATATTTCAAAAAGACTTCGATTGAGAACAAAGACAAAAAAAGGTAAGAACATACTGTACAATATGAGCTCTTCTGTATTACTACAGTGTAGGAGCAATGTCGCATAAATGAATTATGTCATCATTATAAAGCAAAAACTAATATGGCTGACGCATGACTGTAATTAGCTTACAGGATAGATGTGCTTAACATAATAGTGTTAGTTTATGGCCCCCACAAAAATGCCAATGTGAGTCTGGGAGAAACTCAGCTCTCAGTAGAGCTATTTCATAGGATAATTGTTGAATAAGAAGAAAGTGTTGGTGCAATATACAGGTATGCAAATGTTTGTAGCAATCCCTAACAGTTTGCATTAGTTTTTAAATATGAAGAGTGATTTTGTGCAACATCTGAAAAATCATAAACTCATTGTTGGTCCTGAGTGTTGTAAAGAGGCATGAATCTGAAATGATGTGCAACGGGATGTTAAAGTCGAAGAAGATTTTTTTGTGATTTTTGTGTATTTTTACAGTGATACTTATTGAAAAAAATAAATAAATAAAAAGGCTGAATATCTCACGCTGAAAAAGCCGCTTTTCTCACGCTGTTTATTCACCACCCCACTGTCGCATGCCACATTTGATTAAACCACCTTTACCTTTTGTTTTACTGAAGTTGTTGTACATTTATTTTTTTTAATGGAAAAAATGAAGCATGCTCTTCGGCTTTTAGCGTGAGCACCAATGTGATGTGTCACTCCTGAAATATATTACCAAGCTTCATACAAGGAGCTTGGTGTGCAATTATTTTTTGTTACTTTTTTTTTTTTTTTGAATGCTTGAGAGACACACAGAAGTGACTGGATGAATGCTTTAGTGGCTCAACACCCCCTATCTTTATCTAAGTTGTTAAAGAAACTGCCTGTTGTTTGCAGCCTTCAAAATAGATGATGATGATGATGATGATGATGATGATGATGATGATGATGATGATGTTGATAATTGTGCATAGGAATCACAAGCATTTTGAGCAGGAAGACACAAATCAGCATTGAGCGTTGAGTGTCGACTGTTGACGACTCTATTGTTAGGAATGTTTGGGTTGCACTGACGTTCCCTGTGTTTCTGATGTGCATGTGCTAAATACAGTATACTGTATGAGTGAAGAAGATAGTGGTGCATTTTGTTGTTGTTCAAGCAGGCAACGATGACCCTTTACTAGAAGTGTTTACGTTTTAGCAAGAGAAGTCAGCAGAAACAAATATATTAGTGGTAGAAACCTTCCAACAGAATGCTTTTCCAATTTATACAAAGGGAACAACTTTGTCTTCGATTTGCAGCAGTACATCGGTCTAAAACATAAGAAATCTCAGAGGAGCCAGACATTACTCACTACTTTACTAACAAATCTTATGTTTGTCCGTGATTTGTTCCCGGATACGGAGGACAAGCCACAGACATTGCCTCCATTATAATTACCATTAAAGACTGGCTGCCTTTCACAAACTATCTGGAGTCACACATGAACTCTTGTAATTATATTATACACCATAAAATAGTTCCACGCTTCAGACCTTATGAGTCATTCGTCACCTAGACCACTTCCAGTGAGCTTTTTTGCAACATGGTTTGGACGTTCACTCTACATCACATCCATAACTGGTGCATAACAGAGCACAGTGGGGTGATATGGCTTTAACACGCTGAAGCTGAAAGCATTTCGATTAAAATATACACAGACCTGCCCTGATCCCAAGCCATAGTCGCATTTCTTACACTGACTTTAAAAACGTCAGTCTGTGATATCTCTCTGCTATGCATTTTAAACATATCACTGAACAGTGTCAGAGCAAAATGCCATAAACTCCTTTTTTTTCTCAAACACACAAGGTTGTCTACAACAAATTATTAATATATTTAAAAACAAAACCTTTCATCAGCTTCTGTCATGTGATCAGCGAAGCAGGACAAAACAGCTAGTTGCTGTGAGTGAACTAAAAGAGTTTAGGAAATTTTTGAAGATTTATTTTTAATTTAATTTAATTTTTTATTTATTTATTAGCACTTTTAACAATGAGTTTTAAAATGTAACACATTTTCATGCCAAGAAAAAGAAAGTTTACACTCTGTTAATGCTATTGCAGTCACCCCAGCATTCATGAACTACAGGTATGCATTTCTTAACAATAAGTTCTGCCTTTATTTATCACATATACTGTACATTAGTGCACAGTGAAATTCTGGGGGCTGGGGGTTGGAGTCAGAGCATGGTCAGCCATGATACGCCACCCCTGGAGCAGACAGAGTTAACGGCCTTGCTTACTGTAAGTGCCTACAATGGCAGCCTGGTAGAGCTGAGACTTGAACCTTGACCTTTTGATCAGTCAGCCAGAGCCTTTAACTTATGTTCTGTGGAATGCCTTGGACATTAGGATGTTGTTCGAACACCATGTTTTATACTTAACAAAGCTATGTACTGTACGATATACTGTAAGTATACTGTAAGTATGTTAATTCAAGTACTGTAAGTTAGCTTGTTCAAGCTTCTTGATCACTTCTGAATCGAGGTGGGTGATGATGCTGTAAACTCAAGTTTTCGTATTGTTTTTAATGTTTCTCGTGATTTTCAACAACCTTAAGGCTATCAACTGTAGATTGATGTATGCATTGTGACACATGGATGGACTTATCTCTTTTTGCAAAATCCCACAAAATTTACTCTGATATAACCCAAATAATTCTAAGACATTTGTGCTTTTTCAAATGTTCAAAATATTATCAGTTTCCAATTGGTCTTGCATTGTTTGAAAAAAAAAAAGTTTTTCTCGAAAATCTGGACATGGCTGTTCGGTACAGCTTCAAATTCTAATGATAAATGTTTATGTGAATCTGTAACAGGCATTTCCAATGCACAATATATATATATATATATATATATATATATATATATATATACTGTATATGCACTCACACACACACACACACACACACACACACACACACACACACACACATATGCACACAAACCTCAGGAGCTATGTAGTCCGGGGTACCGCAGAAAGTTTTGGTGGTGATGCCCTCTAACATGTTCTCCTTACACATTCCGAAATCAGCGATCTTAATGTGACCTTCAGCATCCAGCATTACATTATCTAACTTCAGATCCCTACAGTAGAGACAGAGAGGGTAAAAGGCGGCGTTACGTTATCCACAACTTGTTTATCCAGACAATAACTTCTTGTTTCTTCCTGTTTAACTCGAGATACACATCATATTTATCTGGTCATATACTACAAGTACTATATGTCTGAACCCAGACTTCTATTTCATGGTGCACACTTAAAACTTGAATAAATGCTTCTGTAGAAAATAAACTAATGAAAGAAATGTGTCAATATGTATACAAATATCCACTCACCTGTAAATTATGCCTTTAGAGTGCAAGAAGAATAGGCCTATGGCAATCTCTGCAGAATAGAACCTACACACACACACACAAACACACACACACACAAACACACACTTTTTACTATTATATTTTAAGACTATATAATATTTATTCGACTATATAGTCCCTGAGGGACAGGAATGTTTCAAATTGAACACTTTTATGCACTAAATAGATATGACAAATCAAAGCACAGTGCTTTAAATCACTGTACAGGAAAAATTGTAACTTGAAAAGGGCAAATAAACACACACACACACACACACACACACACAATGCAATTCCATTTCCTTGATTTTATGTCATTGTCAATATAAATTGTATATTCGGTTTATTACACTGACACGCGAAATAAAAGGTTCATTTACTTCTGCTTTTTTTATTCCTGCTTCAGATTAGTTTTTGCTCCTATCCATAGAAAACTATTATTTATATTTCTTAATGCAAAAAATAAAGCGCTGTGTAAAGTACTGTTTGAAACATCTATTAAAAAATATGAAATGCATGTTGTTTAACTGAGAAATGTTCAGATCTTATTCTGAGTAGGATCTCTTCATCATCCTTTTCATAACAGTTTTAATATATTAGAGGACCGTTTGTACATCTTCTACTTCTAAATGGAATATTATCATAAAATTCTAAAATGTGTTTTTAGAATTCTCTCTTTATTTTGACATTGACAGCAAACGGAAAAAAAGCAATATGTTTAATTTCACTCCACACCGTCGTTTGCCGCCAAGTCTAAATACAGCCCTTTAAGTCCAATAATTGGGTTTTTGATTTACTGTAGAACCACGTGCAGCAAAAAAAATAATTTCACATGCATATTACTATTCAAACTAGTGTATTGACACTAAAAAAAACTTGGAAAGGTGACCTATTATGCAAAGTTCTCTGTGTTGCCATTTTAAGACTTTTTTCATTTTTGGCTTAAACAAGCCAAATAGATTCCTGTGACCTCATACAAGGAGAGCCCCTCCCGCAGATTGTTCCCCAGCTTTGCTGTTCACTACTGGGCATGGCTCAGCAGTAGCTCATTTACATAGACACTGAAATGGCACATTTGAAAGAGGAGGGAGACTAAGGAATGGAAAAAAATCCTCTGAATCCTAATAATTGTGACCTTTAAATTAGAGACTTAAATTAGACACTTAAGTTGCTTACTCATTGTCTAGAGTCTAGATTGAAGGAATGAACAAAATGAAACGGAATTGATAAAACTTTTGCTTTCATCAGCAATACAAAATCATTTAAAAAATGTTAAAGCCTAAAAGAAATATAACTGCTTGAGACAAATGAGACAAATGAGACAATACAATAGTGCTATTAAACTGAATGAAACAGAAATGTGAAATGCCAAAAAAATCTAACAGAATTCAATTCCATTTTATTTACAGTATATAGTGCTTTTAACAATGGTCATTGTCGCAAAGCAGCTTTACAGGATCAAAAGAAAATTACAGGAAAGTGTGAGAAAATGTGTATGAATCAAAATGATCAGATCGTCCCTGATGAGCAAGACAAGGGTTAGAAATTCACATTCTACGAAATAATTCATATCTTTAGCCATATATTTGATCTAAATATATTGGTAAACTTGTTAATTATGGTAAACACCTCTGGGCTGAGTTTGTAGATGTTACAATCTATCCAATCAAATTGATCCCTTACCAAGCCCAATGATGTAATGTCACAAACTGTGGGAAAAAGTGAATCCTGGCCAGTCTAGAGAGGTATCAGAACACCCAGTGCATCACATCACAGCCTGCCACATATGGGGCTCAGCAGGCAAAGAGTTTAAGGTTTTTCACGCATTTTTTCCAGATCCCTATCCAGCATTCATAGATAAACAAGTCTGATCCACGGAGCCTCACCTCACAACCCACATCACCCAAAGGACCGCCACTAACATCTCTGCGCCAGACACCACAGCACACCCCACAGGTCCCATAGAGCATTTCTATATATACTGTATTTCTTATTGAATCAAAATCGAATTAACTTTTTAAATGAAATTTGACGACTCTACAGTAGCTTCTCCATGTCTTAACCCTCTCTTTCTTTCTACGCTTTTGTCTCATTTTCTCCCTCCTACATTTGTCTGTCTGTGAGAAAGAGAAGAGGAAAGCAAGCGTCCTCTGCACAGAAGGAATAAATGTAAAAGATCTGCTCACTGGAGCGAGAGAAGAAACAGTGAGAGAAAGAATGGAAGCGAGGGAGACATCTGAAGAGATTAAAGGTCAGCACAGTCACCCTATGTTTCAGCACAGCCTTTATTCTCTCTCTCTCTATCTCTAATTTCTTCGCCCGTTTCATTCCGGTTGCTGTGCTTTTCCTTTCAGGAAGTAATTTATGGTTCAAATCGAAAATAAACAGCAAGAGTGAGGGATAAATGGCTTGGACTAGAGGTGTGTGAGAAAGAAAATAGGCTTTTCTTTACCTACACTTGTCCTCATTCACACCTAATCAACCAGCACTAGACAGGATGAGAGGTCAGATAGAGAGAAGCAGGCAAAAAAAAATAAAAAAGGAGAGAGACAAACACATATTGACCGAGGGAAAGACAGAGAGTGTTCAGGACTCGCTATGGCTCTGTCCCAAATAGTGGGTCGAACTGTGGTATATTGCTTACAGGAAGAATTTGGGAGGCTAAAACCAAACATTCCTTGTGGCGATGCACTTCTTGTGGCTTCATTCCAAACCTCATACTGCTGCACTCGCTCGGTATCCAATTAAAGTTTATTCGTATAGTGCTTTAAACAATGGACATGAGCAAACCCGAAAGCAGCAAAGGCAAGGAAAAACTCCTGGAGACGACTTGAGGAGGAAACCTTGAATGGAACCAGACTCAAAAGGGAACCCATCCCCATCTGAAAGTGATAGTGAAACCTCTTCTACTGTATGACAGATCAAAATAACTGCTTAAATAACAAAACAAATCCTAATCTGTTGATAAAAAAATGGTGTGTGTGGAACTGTTGTATAAAAGCAAAATCACACTCGAGGTCGTTCTGTTGTGCTGAATATCAAAACAGTATAGCTGATATTCAGTACAACAGCACTAAACCTCTTATGTGATATTGCTTAAATGTGCTACAGTACTCTGTAACTACGATGTAGGCCATGTGCACACATAGCCGGGTATTTTTAAAACCGGGATTTTTCTCCTTATTTTATCTATATGACCTACGTTTTAAAAAAATATCTTTGTCCACAAGAAAACACAGAACACCTGTTAAGTGCTGTTAGACGCATCCCCAATCAACAGGGGCCCAATCAGAAGCCTAGACAAAACATCATTACCGGTTGCGCTATGGAGAAGTCCTACCGGGTCTGGTCTAAAACATATATTCATATAACATATATGACTGTCTGCATGGTCTGTGTCGTCGGAGTTTTGTATGTAGTAGCAGTGAGCTTCGTAGTACTGTACATTCATCACCTCTGTTCGCTAACGTAGTGTGTGAGTAACTGCTCATGCAATGACAAACGTAAAAAGTCACTAGTGTACTGTACATAATCCACCATTGCACAAAATATCCTCATAAACAAAGCTGGCGTCAAATCAAGGAGTCTAGCACACAACAGACAATGACATCATCGGCACAGGTGACGTTACAACAAGCCAAAATCTCCGTTTCCTCTGTCTACGCAACACCACTTAAAAAGGAATTTAGGAAAATCTTCACTTTGGAGGGATTTTTTCCCCCAAAAGCTCCGTTTTCAATGACCAAACCTGCCTTTGAATGTAAAAAAATTCTCCGTTTTCAAAAATACCCAGCTACGTGTGGACTAGTTTAGACTTAGTTAAGGTCACCAACAGTTCAGTGATGGAGACTCGGGTACAAAACTCTTCATGCCAGCTTCAGCCCTAAAAATATTCAAGAGATTGCAGTCACAAGCCTTATATAAAAAAATCTGTCTGCATCAGGGCAGTTCAAAGCCGTCTTCATGAATATGAAGTGAAACCGTCCTCAGTTATCACATTTTTAGGCAGACCACACGGGGCCTTCCTGTGAGCAACTGAGAAGACTTTTCCAAGTTTTCCACATAGTTTGAGATTTCTTTTAGTCCATAATTGACTGTGCTTGCAAGTTCAACTACTTAAAAAAAAGATTATGTGCATTTAGAGATTACTTTTTTATCCTGAATACAATATGATGTAAAAGCAAGAAAGTTAAAAATAAAACATAAATAAATGATCTAGTTCTGAATATTGGTAATATATTGATACGATATGAATAGTCCTAGCTCTAATCATACATACTGTATATACTGTAATCACCCCAAACCCATAATCATTTAGAAAATGTGACTTGTCATATCAAATGGGGTATGAAGTTGTATTTTGACTGGTTTGGGTTATGTATATGTTCAAATTCCTCATTCAATATGCCCCACTGTGATATCAAGTTAATATCCGATAGCTAAGATATGGCCAGTGCAAGTTTGTTTACGACGAGCGCCTAAAAAAGAAATCTGTTTATATCCCCTTTTTCTAAGATTTAAATAAGGATTATGTGATGTAGTAAGAAACAGCCTCATTATGACACCAGGATTTCCCTCCTACCACAAAAAATAAATAAATAAATAAATAAATAAATAAAAATATAAAAAATAGCAGTGCAGTTTTATAACGAAAAAAATGTTTTTCTAAGACGACTTGCTTAGTTGTTCTTAGTAGAGTTCCTAAAATCATAAAATCATAAATCTGGACGTCCTGCCCTGTCATACTCTGACAAAGACCAACATTCTCGCCAGTTCCAAAAATAATGAAGAAATCAGAGGTGTCGAAATAAAAAAATATGGGTTCATCGAGTTCACACTACTTCCTAGCAACATCCCTGTCAGATTCTCAATGTGTTTATTATCTCTAATTTCCTATGACGCACATGATCTCACGCTCACCAGGTCAGATGAGATTGAACCATGTTATTACTGCGTCCGATCAGATCGCACGACACACTTACACTCATTATGCTTTTACTATGTTGTCACTGCATCCGGTAGGTTGGATTAAGTACGGTGCCATGTGCAGTGCTTTTCATCACTGATGATGGTGTGAGAAATTGGATCTAGTATTTCTGCTAAATTCTAAAAACATGGAATAGACAAACTGCCTGCTACATCTGTGCCATAAACGTGGTAAGCACCAGAAGAGTGTAATATGAACTTTATGAGGTCCTTAACAACATGGCATTAACCTACCATGATCTATCATGGCAACTCAGTCAGAACCCCATCCAATGTTTCCTGGCGGCTGCGGCTTGCATGTAATACATCAATAAAGAGGTGTTAGTTCCGCTGTTAACTGGTTAAAGTTATTCCTGCGTCCTGCATCATCCTCTTCCTCAACAGGCTTTGTTTGTACAAGTCAATGGAGACATCTCCTTACTGGTTTCTACTGCATTCCAGTTAAGGTTCAATTTCTTACTGCATTCAGTCATTTTTGGTGGATGAAATGACAATGTGGCTCAGTGTGACGTGTGTTTAACAAGAGTTTTCCCAATTAAAACAATATCAAGCATGGAATATATGCTTCTCTTAAGAATTTGCACAGAACTTCACAACATGTATGTTTCTGGCAAATGTGCTTAATTCGTACATAACGTTTTATAAAAGTTACGTATAAATTACTCAAGCCTGTAGATAGTCTTAGTTAAGAACACTTATATGCACAATTATGGGATTAAGTCCTCAGTTTGTGTGCATACTGAAAGTCTGATTATGGTCCAAAGTCATTAAGGAGCATTTGAGTTAAAATAAAGTACAGTAAAAAAAAAAAAAAAAAAAAGGTAAAATAATGAGTCTGTTTAATTCCCTGGTCTAGAGTTTGCCTGGACCGTCTGATTTTGACAACACGTTTATTTGAGGTAGCACCATATCAGTGTCAGCATAAACGATATAAATCAAATACAGTTTGATTCTGGATATATTTCAGATATAGATATTCATGAGATATGTCTTTTTTTTAGTTGTTCACCAAAGCATATTTTTCTTTAGAATATCAATTAATATCCAAATAAATAAGTGAATATATAGAATAAATATATAGAATCTATATTTAGCATGCTTTATTCTGGTTATAGCTACAGGAGTCTCGCCACACCCGTCAAACCCAAATTGCGATGTACAGTTCTGACTGCGTAATAATGTCAAAGTTATTGGTATATTATAACAAGTTTAATAGTATCCGTTTATTCGGCTTTCAGAAATTAAAATCAAATGCTAAGACAGAAACCTAGCTTGAGAGCTCTGTGTGTGCGTGTATGTTTGTATGTGTGTGAGTGTCTCTGTGAGTATGTGCGTGTCCTCATTAACTGAAGGTCGTTCGGCAGTGGCGGTAAGAGCAGCTCTGTAGGGGTCTGAGTATGTCTATTCTCTCGTTCTTTGTCCTTCTATCAGTTTCATTTTCTACCCAAATTCACAAGCAGGACGGTGAGAGAATGTCAGAAAGACACGGATGAAGAGCAGCACGGAAGAGCGTGCGCTGCAACAGAAAGAAAGACGGAGACAACAAGATAAAGAAATAGAGAGAAATCAAACACACAGAAAGAAAGAGAGGCAGAGAAGGTGAAAAGTACAGAAAGTTGCGTTAATACAGAAACTGAGTGCATGAGTATTTAAAGCTTAGATGTGCAGTACTGTAACTGTAACTTTTTGATATCTACAGTATAGTACTTTTTACACACCAAAGCAGCCAGTGCTTAGATTACAGTACAAGCATGTATGAAACTTAGGTACCCATAAGACATGTTGTTATATGGTATATTGTACTGTAGGTACTGTACCATTGCATTTTTGACAGAACCATGGTACTCATTTGCTGATATAGTACATGAACCACACCAGGGTACTATGTACTATAGTATGTTACATGAGTATACCATGTAGTGTAGTATAGTATTATGGACAGTCAAAATATGTTACACATGTTTATGCACCATAATAGTAATATTTTTATAGCATGGTACCATTGTATGTCTGTAACATTAATAAAATACCATAGCATATGTGGAAATTCTTAATACTGCATACAATATTATGATACCTTGTACTACCTGTACTACAGTATACCATACCACTAGTATGTACTAGATAATAGAATATGGTACAGCATGTACAATCATACAGTACCATATTACCAGTACCATATGGTATTTACCAGAGTACAGTGGTACACACCATGGTACTACCATAGTACCAACTGAAATGCCACAGTGCCTAATATGGTTTTCAATAAAGCACAGTGGTACACACCATGGTACGACCACAGCACTAACTAAAGTGCCATACTATATACTGTACAGTGGTACTCTATAAGGTGCGATGGTTGCCTATGATTGTAATGTCTAACGTGCCGCTATGGTATATAATAGTATGTCCGATAGTTTACCTTACTAAACATTCCCTATGGATAGGGTTACCATCCCGTTAAATGGTATTCAATAATGTACAGTGGTACACACCATGGTACTATCGCAGTACCCAATGAAGTGCCATAGTGCCTACTATGGTATTCAATAAAGTACTGTGGTACACACACCATAATACCCAGTGAAGTGCCACCATGTCTATCATGGTATTCAATAAATTACACACTGGTGCACACTGTAATACTACCACAGAACCAACTAAAGTGCCATAGTGCGTACAATGGTAATCTATAAAGTGCTATGTTTCCGATCACGGTAATGTCTGAAGTGCCACAGTTATACTATATAATATATACTATAATATATTATGATATGTACTATAGTTTAACATAGTAAAATTTTCTTGCGGCAGGTTTACCATCCAGGTAACAATGGTATTCAATAAAGTACAGTGGTATACAAAGTAATACTACAGTACCACAGAATCCAATGACGTGGCATAATACTGTACTTTCCCAATGTCTAAAGTATGGAATGTACCATAATATACCATAGTAACATTACTTATGGGCAGGGTTATCATCTACAGTAGGTAAAGAATCCATAGAAGGAAAGCTGTGAGTTTTCATATGATATATGATATAATAATGATATAATAAATGATCACTGAGGTCAGTAATTTGGTAGAGAACAACTGTGATGGAAGTCGTTCACTGTTAAAATGTGAAGTGATTATTCTGACATCCTCTGTGCTATGTGGCAGAATAGATTTTTTAGATCCTAGTCAAAGTGTAGCTAACGAGTAGAAATCAGGATCTTACAGAAACGAACTAACCAACAGGTAGAGAAGGAAGAGGACAGTCGATGTCTTTGTGGAAAACATGCAGCATCTCTTAATTAAGCACCTCTTAATCTCCACAAAGGCTCGTTTCTAGCTTCCTCTGGTTGTTCTCCCAGAGGTCCTTTAATATAAGGATATGAAGACAGTTAAGTGAGAACTTCATGTTCTACGGTTCAGGATAGAAATGAAAGGAGAACATATGTCTGTTGCTTGAAAAAATATTAGGGTTGAACAAATTTGGATACAAAAAGGACCAGAGTACTCGCGGAGAAACGCACCACTCAGAAAGTGAAGTGGAAGGAGAAGTACTGTATCAAAGCAGGCAATTATTTAAACAATTATTTTTATATTTTCATGGCCATTAGCGCGACTTCTTTCTAAGCGATCAAATTACTTAAATTAGTTCTGCCCCAGCTGCACGACTAAAGGACGCATGATTTATATTGTTTTAAAAGATCACAGCATTTTGACTTACAATTACTGATAATGCTACAGTATAATGTTCGCTCTTTTAGTTGTCTTTTGTCTGCCTGTCTCGCTTCTTTTCCTGTTGTGTCTCTGTCCTCTTATGCAGTGGCACTCAGCCATTCCTAAGCATCTGTTAGCAGTAATACTAAGAAATACGAAATACTAACACCCTACACATGCGAACGGCATGCCAACAGGAAGCAAGCACTGTGCCGTTGAATATAAACAAACGCAGCACTGTACTGTAGGTGCTTGCCATTCTTCCTCCTTGAAATTTGCCTTGTCTTGCTTTTGACAGGCTCGCTCTATCTTTTGGAAGAGTTCGTGTCCTGACGACTCCACAGACGACCGTGGTCAGAAGTCTGAGAAAACTTTGTGTCCCTCTCTGTCTTTTCAATTTTCGAGTAGGAAAGTTAAAAGTGCTAAAACATGAGATCTAGATAAAGACCTGAAAATGATTACGCGAATCCAAACGCTTTCTAGCAGCGTCAGGATAAATCCATCAGCTCTTATACAGCATTGTGTATCTTTTGGTGTTCACAGCTCTGCATAGCAGAGTAAGCAAACTTAAAATCCAAAGGTCTAATGCTGCTTTCACATAAAATGTGTACACAATTAAACTATGAACCTAAACTGCATAATAATAATAATAATAATAATAATAATAATAATAATATTAATCATAAAAATAATAATAAATAATCGTCGTCATCATCCATCCATCCACCCATCCATTGACTATACCGCTTGGCCTATAGTGTGGCAGGGGGCCCGGAGCGGATCCCAGGAAACTTACAGCACAAGGCAGGGTACACCCTGGCTAGGGTGTCAACCCGTTGCAGGGCACAAACACACACACTCACTCATCAAATACACTACAGTTAATTCGCAAACAACAATTAGCCTATGGGAGGAAACCAGACTCCCCTGAAAAAAACCCAAAACATGCACCCAAATAGGAGGTGAGATCTGAACCCCCAACCTTGGAGTGGCAATAGTGCTAAGGCTAAAAAAAGAAGAAGAATTTCAGTTTCTTAATAGCACTTAGGAAATTGAAGAGTGACAGGGTGAAACGCTGGATGAGTGATTAGCGCTGTTAGTGCCCTAAGTTTCCAGTGGACGGTGGATGGATGGGAAAGCTATAAGCAAAAAAAGTGAGTGTAGTGTTGAACGCAGTGCCAGTAACTCACACGGCATGAGGCTCCTTGAACTTTCCAACCTGCTGAATCTGGTACATCAGGTCACCTCCGTTAATGTATTCCATTACAAAGTACAGCCGGTCCTATAAACACACACACACACACACACACACACACACACACACAATAGAGGAATAAAAATGACTTTAATAGTGCTTCCATAACAAATTTCTTCCAGAGAGAGAGAGAGAGATCATAGAGACGACAGTTCCTTAAACCCTCATGAGAAAGCCTGAGGCGCCAGAGGAAGGAAAGGAAAAACTCGACTATCAAGGAGAACCACTGAAAGCAGCTGAGGCTCAGCGGGGGAACTGAAAACCTGGAATTACATGACGGTTGGGAGGCGTGAGGGACTGAAGTTTTGGGATAAATTGTAAAGGTGATGTGAATGAATATGGAAAAATTAGCATCTGTGAGGAAACGAAGGGCTGGGATAGAACAGAATGCTATGCTGCAGCTGAGAGAAGAGCCAGCTAATAGGGTTTTATGAGTCCATGTGTCACCTGGCTACAAAAAATTGGTTAGCGAACTGCTTACACTAAATGGAATCTATGTGTGTGGGTGTGTGCGATGTATGCTGCGATGGACTGAGGTCACAGTTAGGGTAGGTGCCTGCCTTGTACCTTGTGCTCTTATCTTTGGATGCAGCTCTGACCAAGATAAAGCAGTTAATACTGTGTATATATAATGTCGCTTTTCAGTCTCTCGCTCTCTGTCTCTCTCTTTCTCTCTGTGGGTGTATGTGTGTGTGTGCGTCTGTTCAGCATGCTGTCGGATGCACTGCTGCTCCACTGCACCCAAAGATTTGTCTGACATGCTGGCCTCCCTTTTCTGTTATTTCCACTGAGTGTGTGTATATGTGTGTGTGTTCATGTGTGTTTTAGGTAATGTGCTACGACTTTGTGACACGGTATACAGAGAAGTCTGTGTGTACATGTGTGTGTGTGTGTGTGTGTGTGTAATTTAGAATTGTTGTCTCCTAATAAGAACACACAAGAAGACATTTTGAAGACAGAACATGTGTGTATATGAGTATGTGTGTGTGTTTGTGTGTGTGTATACCATAGTCTGGAAGCAGGAATGCAGCTGTGTAAGAAAAGGAGGTTTTCCCGAAAGTGCCAACACTCTCTTCTCCACCATGGTACATTCCACGTCATCATCCTGAATCACCACGTCCTTCTTCAGAATCTTTACAGCAAATAATTCATCTGTTCCCTTTGTCTCAGCCAGCATTACCTAGAAAGGAGAGACAGAAAGATGGAGAAAGTGGCTACAGTGTGCAGAGTAGATGTACACAATGACCATTTTTATCTCATTTTACACCTGAGCAGTTGAGGGTTAAGGGCCTTGCTATAGGGACCAACAGTGGCAACATTGTGGTGGTAAGGTTTGAACCTGGGTCCTTCCAATTAGCAGTCCAATGCCATAACCACTGAGCTATCTCTGCCACTAAAACCCTTGATAATATCATATAAACTGCCTGGACAAAAAAAGGCGTTCATAATGGTCAAAAAAGTTTTAGAGTGGTAAAAATTATTGTTCTGCATCAAGCAAAGAAAACATTAATATGACTGGTAAATTGGGTTAAGAACTGTCCAAGGCATTATTAAAACCTGGAAGGATAGTGATGAACCATCACCTTAGAGGAAGAATATATATTAGAGAAAAAAAATATATTAATGATCATGAATGAAGATCATTAAACGTTTGGTGAAATCAAATTGTAAAAAAACATATAGTAGAAATCACTGCTACAGTATTTTTAAGAGTAAAAGTAAGAGCATTTACACACACACACACACACACACACACACACACACACACACACACACACACACACACACATTAATACATTACCGTAGCTTATGTGGACATTCTTAATACTGCATACAATATTATGATGCTGCCTGTACTATATCATACCAGTAGTATGTACTAGATAATAGAATATGGTACAGCATGTACAGTACGATCATACAGTACCATATTACCAGTACCATATGTTTTTTACAGTACCAGAATACAGGTACCATAGGACCAATTAAAATGCCACAGTGCCTACTATGGTATTCAATAAAGCACAGTGGTACAGTACACACCATGGTACTACAACAGCAATAACTAAAGTGCCATACTATATACAATGGTACTCTATTAAGTACTGTACTATGCTTGCCTATAATGGTAATGTCTAAATTATTTCTATACTATGGTATATAATAGTATGTACAATAGTTTACCATACTAAAAATTCCCTATGGATAGGGTTACCATCCCCTTAAATGGTATTTAATAACATACAGTGTTACATACCATGGTCCTACCGCAGTACCCAATGCAAAGTGCCATAGTGCTTACTATGGTATTCAATAAAGCACAATGTAATACTACCACAGAACTAACCATAGTGCCATAGTACGTACAATGGTACTCTATAAAGTGCTATGTTGCCTACATAGATAATGTTGAGAGAACTCAATACATACACATGTTAAGAGAACTCAAGGGATTGGCACTAAACAGCTGTGTGGCCTTAAGAAAATCTAAAGGTTAGACCTCTATTTGCTAGGAAGCATGAAGATTCATGGACAAAGGAGATGCGGTCTGATGAGTCCAGATTTGTCCAGTTCCATAGTGATGGGTGCATCAGGGCATGAAGTGTGCATAGTGCCTATTGTACGTACCAGCCTCTGGAGGCAGTGTTATGATCCGTTTATGATCGGTCAGGTCTAGGCTTAGCAATTTTATGTGGCAATAAAATGAAGTCAGCTGACAACCTGAATGCACCAAATGACTGGGTTAACACATCTACGGAGTTCTTACTTCCCTGATGGCATGGACATCTTCCAGGACTCAGACTGTGAAAGTGAGAGTGGTTCAGAGAGCATGGGGAATCCTTTTCACACATGAAATGGACATCACATTGGGTGCCATACTCATAACTAAAGGTATTCACAGAAAATATCTGTACAAGTATGTGTGAATATTTTTTTTTGTTGTTGGCCAGGCAGTGTAGGAAGAGAATACACAGAATGTAGTATGAGTCACCACACACATACACCCTTTACCTCAATGGAACAGAAACAGATTGATCACAGAATGAATAGACAGCCATGGCAACCATGGAGACCCTGTATTATGTACATTATTGATAATGCCTAGTTTCTTGGCTGGAAGTCAACAGAGCTAAACAGGCTGTGCTCTCTAAAATTGGAGAGACTGAAATATTCCCTCTGCCCTATCAATCAGAGTAATGGTATCCGATCGTGAGTCTCTGTGAGCTCAGAGATCACATGGGAAGAACACATTCAGAGGACACGGTGATGCATACATTTGAAATGATGTAGCTGTTGGATGAGAGGAAGTAGGGTTTAGCCCACCTTGTCTGGTCAGGGTCTGTCCCGCCCTTACTGGTCTTGGGAGATGATGCCAAAGACCAAAGTGGGGTGCAAATGAAGGAAAAACTAGGGTGTAACTATTGTCAGAATGGGCTATGAACAACTCCACAGTGCAAAAGCATACAGCTGTAGATTTGGACATTGGTATTCCAGGGCATTCAGTCTGTACCCATGAAACATACTGGACAGCAAGCTGACTAGCTTCGACAAGCAGATCACTTTTGCATTTCTGGAGGCATTACAAATTAGCTGAACTACCTGTTTGTGCCAATGTGCCAATTCCTGGCACAGGACTACTGTGAGACAGCATGTTCGCTCTCTGATTGAATGAATCGTGTAGATAGGATGATTTAAAAAAAAGTGCAATATTGCTTGTCATGTGTACATGATTCTTACCACTTACCACTACTTGATAAAAGACGTTATATGTAGAGTGTTCGAGTCAAACCGGGACTTGCCTTTGTTATATTCTGTTCGAGTCAAATCAGGACTTAAGATTAAATTTCTTATGAACGAAGGTGTAAAACGGATTGACATTTACAGAAGACTTCAAGCACAGCCGGGCGATGAGACCTTTCTCTGCAGTTAAACATGCGAATGGTGCAAATGTTTAACAGAAACCCGGGAGAAGTGGCTCAGCGCCCACTGCAATACTCCATATATGGCTCCAAACAGCTGTATTAATATTATTATTATTATTATTTCCCCTCCCCCAATAATCTTTTGATCAGCTAATTCTTTCCCTGAAACAATGACAGAAATCTTATCTCATTAATTGCCAGAAAAGATGGTAAAAAAAAATAAAAAATCCAGTCCGTCCAATTGATCATTTTTGACATTTTTATCTTGTTTGTATTTGTGAGAAAGAAAGAAGACAAACGGTCATAAACAGAGCCAGCCGATATAGATGGGAAAGAGAGAAAGAGAAAGAGGGACAGAAATTTAATATAGAGAAATGATAGAACGGAGAGAAAGAGAATAGAGACGGACAGGATGGACGAGAGAAGAACAGAATGAAATAAAGAAAAACAGTGTGGAATAGAGAAAGACAGAACGGTAGCAGTGAGGCGATTCAGAAACATTTTCTCTGTAATTGAGAAATTCGGAAAAAACATCTGTTACACACACACACACACACACACACACACACACACACACACACACGCGCACGCACGCACACGCACACACGCACGCACGCACACGCACGCACACACGCACACAAAATACTCTGCCTCCCAGCAGCACTCAATATGCCTGTTCCCATGGCAACTGCCAGCTTTTGAAACGGAAGACCCCACACCCCCTACATTTACCATTCTCATCTATCTATCTATCTATCTATCTATCTATCTATCTATCTATCTATCTATCTCTATCATTTGTTCATTTAATTCATCCTTGTAACTCACTATTTACTAAACCTACATTAATTTTTACTATGTTCACTCTATATATCATATACCATCCTCAACCATATCGGTATTCTGTGCCCACTTAGTGCATCATTTAGACTTTAATCTTCTGCCGACCATCGTGGCATTAGGGCATGGTTACAAAATGGCAGACTTCCAAAACAGTGGATATGACTTGCATAGGGATGTATAAGAACTCTTCTGAAGGAGGAGAATAAAGGCAGACAGTCAGACAGGGAAAAAAACTGTAGAAGAGGGTAGAATGGAGAGATAAAAAGCAGAGAAGATAAAGACATATGGCACAGGTAGAGACATGGAGAGAGTGAGAGAGTGGAAAGGCAAAGCTTTTACATGAAATAAAAAAGAAAGACAGAAAACGGAGACGGAGGGAGAGGAGAGAGATTCAGAGAGAGATAGAGAAAGTGGGGGAGGCATCCAAAGAGTGAGAGGTGGAGGGAGGAGGAGGAGAGAGACAGGGAGACATGGAGAAAGAGATAAAGACGAAGAAGAAAGTAAGGGAGAGTAAGGGACATAGACACAGGAAGGGAAAGGCAGACAGACAAGCAGACCAGCAAATAAACAGACAGACACGGGTCAAGAGATGGAATAGCGACCTTCCCAAAGCTCCCTTTCCCAAGCACCATGAGGAAGTTGAAGTCAGAAAGCTTCATCCGGTCCCTGTTTCCATTATTGTCCAGCTTGGATACAGATGAGTCTGTCTTCTTAGCCACAGAAGCAATTTTAGCTCTCTGTAATGCAAACACATACACAAAAGATGAACTTCCTACAACCTCGGTTTGATTTATCTAATAACACACACACACACACACACACACACACACACACACACACACACACACACACACACACACACACACAAAGATGTGTGATCTCACACTCCCCTTAAGTGAGCATTTAGGCGTTTACTTGTTTTCAACAATCTCAGCATGAACGTTTTAGAATGACAGATGGATCTCTGTGTGTGTGTGTGTGTGTGTGTGTGTGTGTGTGTGTGTGTGTGTGTGTGTGTGTGTGTGTGTGTGTGTGTGTGAAAACATCACTACTTGTTCACCGATTCTCTCCTTCACCCTCCACTTGGTTTGCTTGGAATCATTCGTGGAAGAAAGTCATTTAACAACTTTCTTTGTACAGTTCAGAGTACTACAGTACCAGGACACGTTCTGTCATTTCTTACTTAATCTAAGAGAGCAATTAATCCTGGGTTAAAAACAGTGATCGAGGGCAACGTCAGAGTGAACAGGATTACACGCCAGCACCTCTCCTTCTCACTTAATGATTCTGTAGATGAGTTTCCTCTTGTGAAGTAAAGTGGCTCTGGCTCGGGCATGAACATCTGACAGCCGGCCAAGTTCATCCGCTTGCTTCACGCCGAGCCCCAGAAGGCACAGGCTCGCCAAGCTGTACAAGCCCCTTCACAACTCATCGGTGCCACTAAGTGACCTGAAGTGACCTACGGCAAAGAAATGCAGCCAGCACAGGAAACCAGTACTCTCTGGCTGGAAAAGGAAGATGGACCATTTAATGGAAAAGCCTTCTGGAGTCCAAGAAAGGACTTTCATTGGTAGTGAGTATGGACTGAGGTAGGTTGATGAAACATACCTTAGTTCATCAACCTTACATTAATAAATCGATTGCACAACCCCTTGTAGGCTGCTGTATGTCATTTGCTACATTGCAGTGTCTAACATGCTTTACGCTGTGGAAAGGCAACACTATCCTTATGCATCCTACTGTACCTGGACAATGTCACGATACGATGAAAAGCTGAAAGCTGTTTAACGCATTTCGAAACAGAAATTTAGAAACGGACTGTGTATGGGATATTACATTGATCAACCTGAAAAGGCAGATAAAGACAATCTCGGTATCCTATATATATTTTTATGTGGAAACGAAAAGGATCACCGAAACTTCAACTGCATTTTAGCAGTACAACAGAGCCAATGCTCATGAAAAGAAAATTAACAAATGCTAAACAGCAGCACATGGCAGGGGAACAAGGCACTTGACAGATTGTGTGGCACTCGACACGTTTCAGTACTACAGTACCAACTGCATCATTCTCTCACCTTGGTTACTAACTATAGCCCTTCCAGTGGATGGCATGTGCCAAGGACTCCAATTCCCACCTATCTTGATAGCTCGTTGGAAGGCTTGTCATTCCAACCTGATTATCATTCTGAATTTTGCAGTGGTACTGAGCCAAGGATGTCAAGCCAAGCAAAGATGACTCAGCACTAAATATAGCATCTGCAATGTAAATTTGCTTCGGTATGCTAATCTCTCATAGCTAACTATGTAAAACAACCTGCAGGGATAACGTTCAACTTCGACTGTTCTTCGACACTACTATCAGCCAGGCTGGACTGATCATCATTTGCGCTATTGATTTCTCTCACTTTGCCACACTGGTGTGGCTTTATCATTTATCGTGACATAGGGTTGATTTATTTTACCCATATGTGTAACCATAATAGCACTGTCGCCTTGCACCTCCAGAGCCCTGGTTCGATTCCTGGCCAGGTTCGATTCCCGTGTGCATGGAGTTTGCATGTTCTCTCTGTGCTTGGTTGGTTTCCTCCGGTTACTTCAGTTTCCTCCCACAGTCCAAAGAGATGTATGTTAGGTTAATTGGCATTCCCAAATTGGTCGTAGTGTGTGAATGAGTGTGTATATGTGTGTGAGCCCTGCGATGGATCGGCACCCTGTCCAGGGTGTACCCCACCTTGTGGCCTGCGTCTCCTGGGAGAGACTCCAGGCCCCCCGTGACCCTGAATACAGGATTAAGCGGTATAGATGATGAGTGAGTGATCATCATCCATCATCATAACCATAATGTCCACAGGCCAATCGTAGCCATCTGTGTGCTACTAAAGGCAGATAGTGCTTTCCTTTGAGTGTGCTATGCTGCCCTCTGTATGCTCTGTATGCCAGTGATCCAGACCCCTCTTCCCTCTGGACCCGTCTAACTGGTCCTGGAGTCCTGCTTCTGGTTGGAGATCTCGTCGCATGGATGCCCCGTGTGGTCTGCCTGGATTCGTATGGTGGCTGGGGATGGTTTCCATTAAGACTGTCCTATCATCGATTGATGCTCTGGGGACCTGTGACTTCAGTTGTTCGATAGCTCAGGACTGGAATCTCCTACAGTCTACCTGAGCCTCCAGGAACAAACTGGACTCCTTTTAATTTTAATTTTAACACATCTCCTGTTACACTGAACTTCCAGTACACATTATTAAGTTGATCAATCCCTGCTATCCGTTATCACCCAGATGAGGATGGGTTCCCTGTTGAGTCTGGTTCCTCTCAAGGT